>OLKM01002596.1:12398-31580 GCA_900291075.1 Melanogrammus aeglefinus
CAGTGCGTTCGCTCCGGCTTTACTGAATGCCATGAATGATACTAAACAGTTTTACTCTCCATCAATGCTACTGCATAACAGCGCCCTCTATACCAACCAATGTCCTATGCATCTCTAATAATTATAAGCACTAACAGTGTCTACACTGCGAGAGTAGATGAGTTAAACAAATCATCTCTAATTTATATCTCGACATAGTCAATTTCCAAATTACCAAACCGGCCAAATCTTTTAAATTCAGTTTTTTATAATACTTAAAAAACAAAAAAATTTGTGTTGGTTTTTTTTGCTAGCTTAGAAATTTTCCTAGCATAGAAAATAATAAAAAGCTCATCCAACACCACGAACAGCCCAAAAATGCTTGTCTTCAATCCCTGTTTCTGATTGACCCAGAATATAAATGTAGTGGATCAAATAAAGGCTACTCTCTTGCGACGTTTCCCCTCTGCAGGCTGAACACGACGTATCGCCAGCTGTTCAGGGAGAACGAGACGCTCACAATGGACCACAAGAGCACCAAGAGCCAGCTGAACAGCAGCAAGCTGGAGCACGCCCGCCTGGAGGCAGAGTTCTCAAGGCTCAGGGAGCAACATCAGCAGCTGGACATCAGCTCTACCAAGCTCACAAACCAGTGTGAGGTGAGGCTTCTCACCCCTCACCTCTTGCTGCTTTTCCCTTCTCTCCTCTCCTTCTCTACTTGTCTTCTCTCCTCTCCTTGTCTTCTCCTTTCCTATTCTGTCCTCTATTCTTCCCCTCTCCTCTTCTTCCCCATCAGACCTTGGTTCTGAATGTCTTTGCCACAGGCTTCTTCTATTTGTGGTTGTCTCTTTCGAAGGTCGCTGCTGTCTAGCCGGTAGTTTTCTGGGTGCCTCCTTGTCCTGAAACGTTTCCTGTGAATGCCAATTTCTGAGAGAGCTGTCCTCTTGATTGCAGACTGTAATTATGAGATGCTCTTGAGCTTTACCCTCTCTGTGCTCACCAGGGTTTGAAGCTGGTGTGTCTGGTGTATAGATGTTGTGTATTCATTCATGTGTTGGTGGGCCAGTTGTTGGGCCAGCTGAAGGACAACCTGGAGGAGGAGAACCGCCACCTCTTGGACCAGATCCACACCCTGATGCTGCAGAACCGCACCCTGCTGGAGCAGACCATGGAGAGCAAAGACCTCTTCCACGTGGAGCAGAGACAGTACATGTAACTATTGATATCTGATTATATTACATAGTGGAGGTAGTCTCCCTGCAAACTCATCTGAAATGGAAGCACAAGGTTTAGAAAAGATTAGGGATGCACCGAATTTTCGGCCACCGAAAATTTTCGGCCGAAAATGGCACAAAAGCGCATTTTCGGTTTCGGGCCGAAATACTTTTTTAGCGACAAGCGCCAATATGTCTGCGGTGTGGACGTTTTTCAGTGTTTCAGCGAAAGACCCACGTATTGCGATTTGCAAAACTTGTAATGTCGAAATTTCAAGAGGGGGTAAATCTACAAAGAGTTTCTCCACGTCGGGTTTACTTTACCACTTGAAATCAAAACATCCTGATTGCCATTCTCAATATGAGAAGAATGCGGCACAGAAAAGAAAAATAAATCCGACAACACCCACTACATCTGTGGTGGACATTTTTGAGAAGGCAAGAAAGTTTCCAAGTGATGGCGCCAAGGCAAAGGGCATTACGCTAAAAGTTATGGAATTCATTGCCTTAAATGACCAGCCATTCTCTGTTGTAGAGGATGTGGGGTTTCGTAGGCTCATAGAGCAAATTGAGCGCCGTTATGCCATGCCGAGCAAACGGCATTTCTCAGACGTTTGTTTACCTGAGCTATTTACCTGAGCTATTTAATGTTGTTGCATCTCACGTCCATGAGCTTATGGCGTCAGATATTACAGCAATCAGTTTCACGACCGACATGTGGAGCTCAGACGTCAGCCTCACCAGTATGCTCAGTCTAACGGCACAGTGGATCAACACAGATTTCAAGCTGCAAAAAATTCTGCTCCATTCACAAGTTTAGAGGGTCACATACAGCAGCAGCCATTTCTGATGCATTCACCAATATGCTCGACACCTGGCATATCGAACCATCTAAAGTGCACGCCATAGTCAGTGACAACGCAAGAAACATGACTAAAGCAATAGAAGAAAGCCAGCTGAAAGGAATACGGTGCATGGCCCACACACTACATCTGGCTGTGAACGAGGGAGTGTTGTCTCAACGCAGCGTAAAAGACGTACTGGCTATAGGCAGAAGAATTGTTGGCCACTTTAAACATTCTCAGCTGGCCTATTCCCGAATACAGTCTTTGCAAGATCAGTTTGGAACACCAATAAAACGGTTCCAACAAGACGTGAGGACACGGTGGAACAGCACTTATTACATGCTGGAAAGCCTCTTCGCGCAAAAGCGAGTCTTGGCTGCATACAGCGCAGATCACGAGCTCCCCGCGACATTCACTTCACACCAGTGGGTCTTAATAGAGAACATCCTCTCTCTTCTTGCCCCCTTTGAGCAGCTAACTAAAGAGATCAGCTCCTCTGATGCAACTGTAGCAGACGTTATTCCTTTAATTGCAGCACTAAAGCGTCTTCTAAGCAAAGAGGTTGAGAAAAAAAATGAAAAGTACACTCTTAGAGTCTGTGAGCACACGTTTCACTAAGATCTATTCGGATCCTCTGCACTTCATCGGGACTGTAATTGATCCGCATTATAAAGATCATTACTTGGATGTGGGATTAAAGCAGCGCACACGAGAAAGGATCCAGGCCGCGATGGATGAGGAGAACCTGCTTTGAGACGGAGAAGCGCACAGCGCAGGAGGAGAGCAGAGCGCAGAAAAAAGGACTCGTCTCTCTGCACCAGATGAGGGGAATGCACCCTCGTTGTCTGATATGTTCAATGAGATCCTGCAAGAGAATGCACCAAATAATAGGTAGGCTATTCTGTTCTGACTTGCTATATGTGACTATCAGATGATTTTATTTTTCTGCTAGACATTTTTTTTTTTATTTGACAAAAATGTTTATTTATGCACTGTCCCTATTTATCTTTCTCAAATGTCAGGCAGAGGACAAGCTCAACCGCTCAACAGTTAGATGGTTATCTGTCTGAAGTCCCCATCCCCAGAAGTGATAACCCTCTTGCCTACTGGAGAAATAACAAAGGCCGCTTTCCTGACCTGGCAAAGATGGCACGCAGGTACTTGCCTGCTCCGTGCACAAGCACTGACAGCGAGAGACTGTTCAGTGCTGCAGCTCATATTCTCGATGAGCAGAGGAACAGACTTCACTGTGATAAAGCAGAGAAGCTACTCTTCATCAAGAAAAACCTGCCACTTTACCTGAAAAAGTAGAATGGGCTTGTGTCTAGTGTTTAAATATTTGATTTCCACTTAGTAATTCTTGGTGCATTTGTTGTTAAAGGGCTATGGCAATCTTTGTCTTGATGTTATGATGTAGGCCTACAGAGAAATTTACTATATATCTATATATAATTGTGTACTGCAGTCTTGTTTTGAATGCACTTTGTTGTAGCAGTTGTTGTAGCAGAATGCACTTTATTTAAATGCACTGTGTTTTTGTAACATATTTCATTTTACAATCTTTCAGCAGGACCGTCAGTTAAAGGCCTGTAAATTATTATTTATTTGATGTATACATGAGTGGGGTCAAGTTAAACATTTTATTTGGAATTTTGTTTTATTTTATATTGTGCATTGTTGTAATGTCAGTGCTAAATAAATATTTTAATACATTTGAAATTGATTTATTCTTTGAATTGCAATACCTTGATTTGAATGAAGTTGGTACTCAGTCATAGGCATAAATGCAATGGTACTTATTAATAATTGGCATAATAATTTCTTTCGGTGTTTCGGTTTTCGGCCTTGGTTTCCTGATTTTCGGTTTTCGGTTTCGGCCAAGAATTTTCATTTCGGTGCATCCCTAGAAAAGATAATACTTGAGAACTGATTCCACAATGGGGAAACACTGTCAAACACAAAGGGCAGGACAGAAGATCACTGGGTACACATAAAATCAAACCAGGTATGAAACAGAATATAAAATATTAAGGATGTTGACAAATGTACGCAGAAATGTTATTTTTGTTTGAGGAAATGTATTCTTAATAATTCGGGTAGGATTAGAAACAATCCTACTAGAACCCAATCCAACGCTGTCATCCCTCCTTCTAACAGAGATAAGCTAAACGAGCTGAGGAGGCAGAAAGAGAAGCTGGAGGAGAAGATCATGGATCAGTACAAGTTCTACGACCCCTCGCCCCCCCGAAGGTAACAGACTGCAACGCTATGAACAGGGGCCAACGCAAACCCTCCACACGCTGAGGAAGCCCCCAAAGACATCTCTTCTGAGCCTGAGTGTCCCCATAAGATGTTTCTTAAGTGGGCTCCTATGGTGCGGCCCATGACGAAGAGAGCCAGCGGACTGGAGCCAGCAGCCTGGAGCCAGCAGCCTGGAGCCAGATGCTGCATCAAATATTTATTACTGCAGAGCTTTTTGCTGCGATGGTTTAATACGCTGACTGGTTTCTCATCGTCATGGACAGGAACGGTTGTTCGGGGCTTGGGAGTAGAGCTGTAAATCCTTAGGTCCAATCCTCCCATCAACGTACAAATCAGCTGCAAGATGTGTTTATTTGTCTGTTCACATTTACTTGCTGAAAAAATCATTGTTGTTCTGTAATTTACTGAGGAGATCAGTGATCCTGCAGAGGCTCTCTGTACCTCACAGATCATTCAGGCCTCTCTCTCTATGCTCTCTGTCCAGTGTTTACATATGGTCTGTGTACAATGTGATTCTGTACCAGCGGAGTTACTGAAAACTCTGTCCTCTCGCAGTAGGCGTGGCAACTGGATCACTCTGAAGATGCGCAAGCTGATCAAGCCCAAGAGCCAGCGCGAGCGCATGCGCACGCTGGCCCTGACGCCGTCGCGCTCCGAGTATGGCCCCGGCGGCTTCCTGCCGCCCGACAGCCAGGACAGCTCATCCATCGGCTCGGGCTCCAACTCCCTGGACGACACGCTGGCCCCGGCCCTGCATCGCCGCAGCAGCAGTACGTAGCGCCGAGCAGGGACACAAGCCAACTGCTACCAGAAACAGAGGAGGCGCTAATCAGGCAAATGATATCCCAGGATGACGGGCGTAGACCAGACTAGTGCAGATGTGACACGTTGACAATGAAGCAGTAGAAGCAGAAGTAGTGTTATGAGCCACACCTCCATAAAGTGGCGCAGTATTGGTCCTTGTTTAACTGGACATTAATTCCTATCCTAAAGGGGCAAGTCTTTTCCACCAGATGCTATTATTTAGATTCAGTATTTTTAGGGCAAATTCCTTAAATACAACATAGTCAGGGCCAAAGATATCACAGTTAACAGGGGAAGTTAACATCATTTCGCAGACACTTTTATCCAAAGCGACTTACAATAAGTTAATTTGTCAGAAGATAGAAAAACATCTGTCTGTACAGTAAAGATGTTCATAGAGGTGAGTACTAAGCACTAATCGCTAGGTTATCCCTGTATACTACAGAGATAGCTAAGATAAGAAACTACACGATGCTAAGTACTGATTTAAAGCCCCAGGAAGAACAACATACAATAAGTGCATAAAAGGGGTGCTCCTAGGAGAGCAAGGGAGGAGAAGGGGTGTTGGGAGGTGAGGGATGATTTAAATATGTTGTCATGAGACTAATATGACAAAAATATGTATTTTTCCCCCTTTTGAAGCTATTTCCTGCATCTTTGAAGTTTTCTGTGTTGTGACCCCTACAGTTTATTCCACTTTGCTCAAAAGGTCTCCAGTAGTGTGTCAAATCAAAAAAAAATGTTTTTTTAGTCTTTAATTGAAGCTGTTCTTGCTGAAACACATGTTAGTGGTGAAGGTGAACACAACAAGGCTCCCTGTTCTTTATGTACAGCACAGCTATGCTTGTGGTTGGCTTAAAAACACTGCATTTGTTTATTTTCTTTGTGCGGCTGTGATTGACATGAGCTCCTCCCCTAACTGCTCCTCTTGCTTCCTCACCCCTTTCCTCACTCCTCTCTCCTGGCGGAAGGGAGGAGAGGTCATCAGGGCCAGACCCAAGGGCTGGGGCAGGGTGCGACTAATGGTATGCAGCGGATGGGGAGGGAGGGCGGGGGAGGTGACTCACATTCTCAGCCATTTGGGGCATGTCTTCGTGAGTTCATCCGTCTGTTCCTGCTCAGGCTAGAGGTCACAGTTTAGCTGCCCACAACCCCATGGTTGAACTCTGACCCCCAGAACCTCAAACATTGTTTTGGAAATTAAATCTGTGAGGGCCATTCAAAGTGGGAAATCTAAAAGTGAGTCCTGTATTACAGTTCATAATCTCAAGCTGTATTGCATAATACAGATATTAATCATGCAGATGCATTTTCAGTGGGTCAATGGAGGAGCATGAGTTCAACTCTCAGGATAACCTGTTGATTGGTGCAGCTGCTCTGTAAGAAACCAAGAAACCATCTCCCATCAGCATAGCTCCATACTTATTAAAAGGTGCAATGAAATTACCAAGCAAGTATCATGTTCAAAGCAGATATACAAATGCCCACTGGTTTACATCCTGTAACTCACCCCAAAACTATGTCTGGTATAGAGACATGATGGTCTTCTGCAATGTTAAATGTCCCTTATTGCACCCTTTAATATGTCTGCCTTGTGGTATGTAGATGTTTGGAGTGTGCTAGTGTTTCCATTAAAGCAACATTCATTGCCATCAGTGTCTGGCATGCAGCTCGTCACTGTGCAGCCATGGGTTGCATGGTTGGTTTGCATACGCATTGTGTGCAAAAAGCTTGAAAATATGAGCTACTTGCTGGTTGTTTTCATTGTACTTCACTATGTAAGCTATAGCCCTTAATCATTATTAGGCTTTTGCATCCGTGGGTTAATCTTGAATGGCAGATAGTGTTCTCCATTCCTTGTTTTGTTGAAGACTGAAATATTGAGAAGCACTTCAACCAGTCGCCTCCTCATGTGGATCAGGGTGTGTTCCTCCATCTTTCCTGTGTATCCATAGGTTCTCTACATTATGTTTTAGCTGTATACATAAAGTCCCGTTTGTTGTTTGTAAGTCCAGTTGCGTGCAGGGGTCCCCTTCCCCCCCCAACTTTAGCTCTCTCTCTGCAACGTTAACCACCTCCTTCTGTTCTGACCCCACTTCTTTCATCTTCTTCGGCCCCGACCCTCTCATCTTTTCTGTCACACCCATAACACACACTCTCTCTCTCTCTCTCTCTCTCTCTCTCTCTCTCTCTCTCTCTCTCACTCTCTCTCTCTCTCTCTCTCTCTCTCTCTCTCTCTCTCTCACGCTCTCGACTCTCACTTGCTGCGCACCTACAGCTTTGAAAAGGTTGCCTTTCATGAGGAACCGCTCCAAGGACAAAGACAAGGCCAAGGCTGTCTACCGGCGCTCCATGTGTAAGACACGCCGCTGCCGCCCTGCTAGCTTCCAAGCTAGCACTCCTCTTCCTCCTCCTCTCAAAGAGGAAACTAAACAAGAACACTTTCAAAGGACTGGTCATCGATGTTCAGGAGTGTATTTTTACGAATAATAACTTAAAGATAGAGAAGTAGTGAACCATACTACTTTATACCTGATAATATATAGAACATGCAGAACATAAGATATCTTACAAGTGTACCGTGAGACTAGTTTCCATTCTACAAACATGAATGAAATATTGAAGATGGCGTCATTTATGATTTGGAAGTGGACTTCAAAAGGTGTCTGCTCTACTTTAATTGTACTTGAGTGTCCATGTAGTCATATCCATGACCTTTCCTTGTGCTCATCGTGTCTGCTGCCTCCCCCTTCCCCCAACCGCAGGCTCCCTGTCACAAACCACAAAGTGACACGCATCCTTTCTACACAGCAATACCCATTTTACTAGGGTTTACTTGTAATTTATAAAAATCGTTTTAGTAGAGGGAGAATGTTATATGCCAGAAATTCATAGCCATCTTTTAACTGCAGCTGTGCAGGCATGACTGATTGTTCTCGCCCATGGCATCACCGATCGCCGCCTTCTCACTCACTCCTAGAAACAGAGCTTTCTTTCTTACTTTATCTCATAATCTCTTCTGGTTTCTTTGTTTCTCTTTTCTTTTGTTTCTTTGTTTCAGATATTGTAAGTCTTTCTAAGTGTGTTGTCAGGTCTATGGTTTATGTTGTACTTTTGTCAGCATTCATGGTGACTTAAGCTAACTTAAACCTCTTAACTGACCTATGCATTGCAGCGCAAATCTGTCTTAATATGAACGTCACAACAGTGGCGAAGCTAGCCCTATTTTTTTATTCACCAGAATAAATATAGGATCTCCAACCGGCCCTTAAAATGCAGTACAATGCAGGAAATCACCTATAAGATATTAAAAATTTTACTCCGCTCCACCCCTTCCTTGGGGCTGAGCCCAACCAAAAGTCAGAACCTAGAATCACCCCTGCGTCACAAAGAACACATTATATTAACGATAGTGGCGTCTGGTGAGCATAATGACAGCAGTCAAGCCGTCATTATCCCGGTGCCTCAGTGACCTAAGAGCAGGCGTAGCAGTCGGCTGACGACTTACGACGTCGTAATGCTGACGACGTAATGCTGGAACGATGTAACGCTGGTTCTGTTGGTCCGCAGCCATGAACGACCTGCTGCAGACCATGGCGGTGGCCGGGGGGCCCGGGGGCCAGTGGACTTATAGCAGTGAGTACCTGGAGGGCCCAGAGCACGCAGGGGATGCCTGCACACCCTCTGCTAATGGGCGTGGACGGCAGCGCATGAAGGAGCTGGCTTTCTCCACCAACGCCATCGACTGCGCAACGCTGACCCTGCCCATCAATGGCAGAGTCAAGCAGCAGCTACAGGCCACAGGTCAGTAACAACCTTAATGGACCTCTCAGCAGTCTCCTGTCTCATTATAACAGTCCTTCTGTCTGTCTCTCTGTCTGTCCAGACATGGCCTCCACTGAGGACATGCTGGGTGCCACAGATGAAGCGAGAGGTAAGAGTTTTTGTACGTCTGACAATTTCAAGCGGGTAACGGGATAGAATATAAGAAGATACAATTTGTTTCTGTAAGGAGTAGGAAGGATTAGGTCTCCATGGGTCCATGTCCTCACCTGCTCTGAGGCTGATCTTTGGTCAGCTTTCAGGTTTTCTCAAGCATTTAGCCTGAATCACTCTCCTTTTTGATTCCCTTCACTGTTCTTAAACCTGTCTGCCTGCTTGTCTCTCTGTCTCTATCGCTCTTGTTAGCGGTGTGTGTTGTTAGTGGTGTCTGTCGTTAGCTGTGTGCCTGTTAGCTGTGTTTGTTGTTAGCAGTGTTTCTGTTGTTAGCTGTGTCTGTTGTTAGCGGTGTGTCTGTGGTTCGATTTCATCCTTACTGACCGGTGCTTAAAGCACTGGATATATCCACCAGCTGCCTTGGAAGCACTGGAGAGGGCTGCCCGGGCAAGGCAGACCAGACAGGAGCTATCTGGGCTCCACAGGAGCATGTCCGCTCCTAGCAGGCCTAGGGGCCCCTTGGCTGTCCTCCAGCGGCGCTCTCAGCCTCAGTACCCTGGTGGCCTACGGAGGTCTCAGCGGCCTGTTCAACAGCCCGTTCAACAGCCCGCGGAGGGGTTTCGGGCCCCGAGCGCCGCCCACCTGGCAGCCACGTGCCTCACAGCCTAACCAAAGCCCCCCCAGAGCCTCAGGAGGCCAAGGGGGCAGGCGTTAGGCCCATGGGGTCGTTCGTCGGCTGTTTTTCAGAGCAGCAGCTCAATTACTGGGCTGCCTGTGCTTCAGACCCTTGGGTAGTTTCCACCTTAACCGGTACGAATTGCAGTTCTGATGCCGGCCCCTAGCCTTCAGCCAGGTCAAGATGACTATTGTCAGCGATCTGGCGAAGGCCTTAGCTCTGAGTCAGGAGTTGTCCGCCCTCCTGGCCAAGGGCGCCATCGAGCCAGTGGATCCTCGGCTGCACCCCGGAGGATTCTACTCGAGGTATTTCCTCGTGGCAAAAAAAGACAGCGGATTCCGTCCCATTCTCTACCTGAGGGGACTCAACAAGTTCCTCAAGGTACTACCCTTCCACATGCTCACCACATCAGACACACTGCGGGTGGTTGCCAGGGGCGAGTGGTTCACCACCGTAGACCTGAAGGAGCGCTACCTTCCACGTCCTGATTGCGTCACACCATCAGTTTTTCCTGAGGTCTGCCTTTCGCGGCCGGCACTTTCAGTTCAGGGTACTTCCCTTCGGCCTCTCCCTCTCTCCAAGGGTATTCACCTGGGTTGTGGCGGCAGCTCTCGCACCCCTGCAAAAGCAGGGAATGAAGGTCCTGCCGTACTTGGACGACTGGCTTGTCTGCGCACCGTCCCAGTCTCAGGTGGCCGGGGATACGGCTTGGTTGTTTCAGCACGCGGCCCCCGGCTGGGCCTGACGGTGAATCTGCTGAAGAGTAACTTGGATCCATCCCAGCAGGTCACATACCTGGGGATGGTTCTGGACTTAGACGCCATGAGGGCCTCTGTCACCACGGCGGGTGAACGACATCCTCCTCCACCTCCCCCTCTTCGAGTGTGGCTGGATGGTGCCGTTCATCCAGTTTTTCCGGCTCCTGGGCAAACTTACAACTGCCTCAACTGTGGTGCCTCTCGGCTTGCTGTCCCTACGGCCACTGCAGATGTGGCTAAACAGCCTCCATCTTGACCCCAAGTGGCACAGGCACCGGAAGGTCAGGGTGTCGCAGCGTTGCCTCCTCTCTGTCCCCATGGGGAAAGAGGCCATATCAGTCGGCCGGTGTGCCCATGGGCACCATCCCGTCCCGTCGGGAGTTGGTCACAACCAACGCTTGCCTCTCGGGATGGAGAGCGGTGTGGCAGGACAGGACTGCCCAGGGGCAGTGGCCGGCTCAGAGCAACGCACACATCAACGTGCTGGAGCTCTGTGCGGTGCAGCTGGCACTCATCCACTTTCTGCCTCCGATCGGACAACAAGTCCACTGTTGCCCAGATCAACCATCAAGGGGGCACTCGGTCCACACGGCTTCTCCGGAGCGTGCTGACCTGGGCATATCCCCGCCTGGCCGGCATCTGCATCCCAGGTGACCGGAATCAGGTCGTGGACTTCCTTCCAGAAGCCCCCACCGGGCGAGTGGCGGCTTTGCCTGGAGGTGGTGGAGAGGATATGGGGTCTCTTTGGCAGGGCGGAAGTGGGCCTCTTTGCCTCAGAGGAATCCGCTCACTGCCCCCTCTGGTTCTCCTGGACGGAGGTGACCAGCCCCCTCGGTCAGGACGCCTTGGCTCACGACTGGCCACTGAGTCCTCTATATGCTTTCCCACCGCTGCCACTGATTCTCCCCACACTTCAGAGGGTGCTCCTGCGGGGTCACAGGCGACTTTCGGTGGCCCCCTTTTGGCCAGGGAGACTCTGGTTTCCACTGATGCGCAGGCCTGTTGCAGCTCTCCATGGCGCCTCCCCTACAGGAAGGACCTCCTATCACAACTGGGGGGGCCGGATTTGGCACCCAGACCCACTGCTGAGGTTCTGTACGGCGCCCGTCAGGAACACCATCCTGAATGCCAGAGCGCCATCGACTAGGGCTCAGTACGAGAACAGGTGGAAACTGTTCTCCGACTGGTGTAACAAGAAGGCAGTAGACCAGGGGCGGGGTGGCCGTCGGGACGATCGGAAGATTTCCCGGTCGGCCGGCCAGCGAGGTCAGGTGGACCGGCCCACAATTTTTGTGAGCGGCCTGCGAGGTCAGTTGGACTGGCCCACAACTATTGTGAGCGGCCGAGAGGCGTCTGCAAGCCGGCCTGAGAGCATAATTGTTATTCCCTTTCAAGACGCTGTGAAAAAATCCCCAAAATATACAAAATATTAGTCTCAGGAACATCCAACCAATATACCATACCACTTGCTTACTCCTCTATGTCTCATTCATTGTTTTTTTTAATCATTCTTCATTTAATTCATTTTATTATTCAGGCGTTACAGAACTTTCATGGCCATAAATAAAAATACGAACCACAGTATACTAGGGGTGGGAAAAATAATCGATTCTTCGATGCATCGCGATTCTCGCTAGAACGATTCTGTCTTGATGCAGATAAATTAATAATCGGAATTAAAAATATATATTTTTTTTTTCTTTGCCTGCTGCAACACTCTGTTCGCCAGAGAGGGATAATTGTTGTCATTTTAAAAATATTTAATTTATCTTCAGTGTGTATTGGCCAATCTGATTTGTCTTGACACGATTGCGATTCAGCCTACGCATAGCATGCGCCATAACTCACAGCCAGACACAAGAGCTCCTTCTAATTCAAGAGCAGCTTTTCCTTTAATGACATAGAAAAGAAAGATAAGGAAGAAAATAAACGGAAACCTATTTTTTGCATACTTCCATATTGTGTTATAATGCACGCTGCATTGATTATTGCCTTGTTCATAGAAAGTTATATTTGTGACAAAAGCTTTCTCTCTTGTGAAATATTAGATAAGTTAATTCATCTGTTGATGTCTTTAATGATCATCACAACAATAGGAAGTGATTAGCAAACTGAGTAGCAAACCCAGATATATATAATGTATATATATATATTTGAAAATCACACATGGAAATGTACATAGAAAGAAATTGTTGCATCGAGATGCATCGATAATCGCTTCAGAATCGAATCGTTGACCTCATAATCGTAATCGAATCGTGAGGTGCCAAGAGATTCCCAACCCTACAGTTTACTTTAATTTCTTTGTTCTTGAATTGACGTAGAATGCAGCAAAGACTCCTGGGATTGGGAAATGCGTTTATCCAATAAAACCTTGCAGGTGAAGTCCATTTTCGGAAATGTAGGGGGATTATATGATCGGCCCCACGTCTAATGGCATGACCCTAAAGACACGTCAGACAGAGAAGGCAAGCATGTTCGTGGTTGCTTGCTTGTTATGGCAATCATGGAAGGTAAGAAGAGAAAGGAGAAAGGAGGGGCCGAAATGCCAGAATAAAGAAAAAGCGGATGCTGAGGGGGATGCATCTAAGTGCTCAAAAAAATGGATTTATTCCGAAGTCAATCATTAACGAGTTGTGCAGGTGAATTGACAACGGACGAATTGAAACAGTTAGCCAGAGCTCCATTAGTGACGTTATTGCTAGGCGGGAGCTAGCACAAGCTGCTAATCAAATGTGTATGTGCTGGCTGGTATATTTCAGACAAATGAATGACTTAACTTATCTTTCTCTTTTGATGGATAGAGAATATGGATTGGGAACATGTAGTAGGGTTGCCGCAGTGTGGACATTTTCACACCAATACACTTGTGTCTACACCGGTATTACCGAGTATAAACTTTGAAACTAGGCCAACCGTCAACTCTCCTCTCACACTCTGTGAAAGCGTCTTATAACATTCTATATATAATAGTATAATATAATTTTAGATATAATATATCGGCCAAAAGCTCTGTGCGGGGCAGGGAGCGCCGGACCGGGGAGGATTCTCCCGGTGGCTATTAGTGCCCCACTCCGCCCCTGCAGTAGACCCAGAAACTGTTCTCCGACTGGTGTAACAAGAAGGCAGTAGACCAGGGGCGGGGTGGCCGTCGGGACGATCGGAAGATTTCCCGGTCGGCCGGCCAGCGAGGTCAGGTGGACCGGCCCACAATTTTTGTGAGCGGCCTGCGAGGTCAGTTGGACCGGCCCACAACTATTGTGAGTTGCCGAGAGGCGTCTGCAAGCCGGCCCTGAGCATAATTTATTCCCTTTCAAGACGCTGTGAAAATCCCCAAAATATACAATATTAGTCTCAGGAACATCCAACGATTACCAATACCACTTGCTTACCTCTCTATGTCTCATCCATGTTTTTTTCTTAATCATCTTCATTTAATTCTTTATATAACACAGGCGTTACAGACTTTCATGTGCCATAAATAAAAATACGAAACCAGAATATACTAGGGTGGGAAAAAAATAATCGAATCATCTCGATGCATCGCCGATTCTCGCTAGATAACGGATTCTGTCTCTTGATTGCAGATAAATTAATAATCGGAATTAAAAAGAATCAAATATTGTTTTGTCTTTGCCTGCTGGCAACACTGCGTCGCCAGAGAGGATAATTGTTGTATTTTAAAACATATTTAAATTATCTTTCAAGTGTGAATGGCCAACTGATTTGTCTTGACACGATTGCGATTCAGCCTACGCATAGCCAAAGCGCCATAAACTCACAGACCGAACACACGAGCTCCTTCTATATTCAAGAGCAGCTTTTCCTTTAATGATCATAGAAAAGAAAGATAAGGAAAAAAATTAAAACGGAAACACTAATAGTTTCAGCATACGTTCTCCATATTGTGTTATAATGCAACGCTGCATTGATATTGCCTTGTTCATAGAAAGTTATATTTGTGACAAAAAGTCTCTCTCTCTTGTGAAATGATTAGATAAGTTAATTCATCTGTCTGATGTCTTTAATCGATCATCACAACAATCAGAGAACGTGATAAGCAAGAAAGAAGATAGCAAACCCAGAAATATATAAATACAACAGTCAACACTCATATATATTTTGAATATCACACATTGGCAAATGTACATAGAAAGAAAATTGTCTGCATCGAGATGCATTCATATATTCGCTTCAGAATCGAATCGTTTGACCTCACTAATGGTACGATACTCGATATCGCTGGTCATAGGTCCAAGAGATCCTCACCACCCTCACAGTATGAACTTAACTTATCATTCATCTTTGTAGTTCTCGATGAATGCTGAGTCTTCAGACGTGCACAGCAAAAGTCTCCATAGTCCAGCATTATGAGAGCAGCTTCGTCCTCTGGTCCGACACAGAACACTAGCGTGGGCTTAATTCCTATCCACTGTCGAAGATGACACAACGACTATCTATCTGTCAGAGAAGCATCCATCCAGGCGGCGCATGTTCGCATATCCTAGCATCGTATAGCGTCCGACAAGAATCAAACAAACTGTCATCCGATCAGTTCCATCCTGATGCTCTGCTAATGGCAGTACGTTTCACCTGAAGACACGTCAGACCAGAGAAGTGCAAGCATGTTCGTGGGTTACATGCCTGTTAAGGCAATCCTGTGAAGGTAAGAAGTGAACGGAGAAAGGAAGTGCCGAATTGCCAGAATAAAGAAAAAGCGGATGCTGAGGGGATGCATTCTAAGTGCCTCAAACAAATGGATTTATTCCGAAGTCACAGTCATTAAACGTAGTTGTGCACGTTGAATTGACAACGGAACGAATTGAAACAGTTAGTAGTCCAGAGCTCCATTCAGTGACGTTATCTAGCTAGTGCGGGAGGCTAGCACAAGCTGCTAATCAATGTGTAATGTGCATGGCTGGTATATTTCAAGACAACATGAATGACTTAACTTATCTTTCTCTCTTTTGATGGATTAGAGAATATGAGTTGGGAATGTAGTAGGGTTGCCGCAGTGTGTGACATTTTCACACCAATTCACTAGTGTCTACACCGGTATTACCGAGTGTATAAACTTTGAGAACTAGGCCAAACGGTCAACTCTCCTTCTCACACTCTGTGAAAGCGTCTTTATAACATTCTAAATAATTAGTAGTATAATATAATCTTTAGATATTATATATCGCCAAAAGCTCTGTGCGGGGCAGGGAGCGCCGGACCGGGAGAGGATTCTCCGGTGGCCTATTAGTGCCCCACTTCCGCCCGTGCAGTAGACCCAGAAACTGTTCTCCGACTGGTGTACAAGAACGCAGTAGACCAGGGGCGAGTAGCCCGTCGGGAACGATCGGAAGATTTCCCGGTCGGCCGGCCAGGACGTCAGGTGGGACGCGCCCACACATATTTTGTGAGCGCCTGCAGAGGGTCAGTTGGACCGGCCCACAACTATTAGTGAGTTGCCGAGAGGGCCGTGCTGCAGCCGGCCCTGAGCAAGATTTATTCCCTTTCAAGACGCTGTGAAATCATCCCCAAAATATACAATATTAGTCTCCAGGAACATCCAACAATATACCATACCACTTGCGACTGTAACTCTCTATGTCTCATTCATGTTTTTTCTTTTAATCATCTGTTCATTTAATTATTTATTAATCCAGGCGTTTACAGAACTTTCATGGCCATGAATAAACATACAACACACAGAATACATACGCTGATGCGAAAAATTACGATATCTTCGATGCACATCGCGATTCTCGCTAGAACGATTCATGTCTCGAATGCAGATAAATTAATAATCGGATTAAAAATAATATATTATTTTTTTCCTTACCTGCTTCGAAACACCTGTTCGCCAGAGAGGGATAATGTTGTCATATTAAACAAAACTAATTTATCTTCAGTGGTGTATTGCCCAGACTGATTTGCCTCGACACGATTGCGAATCAGCCTACGCATAGCATGCGCCCAAACTCACAGCCAACACACAAGATATTCTCCTTCTAGATCAAGAGCAGCTTTCCGATTCAATGACATAGAAAAGAAAAAGAAAAAGAAAAAAAATAAACCGAAACCTATATTTGCATATATTCCCATATTGTGTCATAATGCACGCCTGCATTGATTATTGCCTTATTCATAGAAACTTATACTCAGTGACAAAAGCTTTCTCTCTTGTGAAATATTAATAATATAACACAGTGTGTTAGATATCTTTATGATACATCATATCAATACGGTCGATTAGCAAACTGAGTAGCAAACCCACGATGATACACAACGTATATATAATATTTGGCAAATCACACATGTGGAATGGGTACATAGAAAGAAATTCGTTGTGCATCGACCATGCATCGCACAATCTCCTGTCAGAATGGAATCGTTCAGACTCATAATCGTAATCGAAATCCTGACGTGCCAAGAGATTCCACCCCTACAGTTTACTGTTAATTCAGCCTTATTCTTGAATGAACGTAGAATGCAGCAAGACTCCTGCGATTGGTAAATGCGTTTATCCATAAACAGCTTGCAGTGAAGTCCATTTTCGGAAATGTAGGGGGATATATGAAATCGGCCCCACGTTCCTAATGCCATGACCCTAAAAGACACGTCAGACAGAGAAAGGCAGCATGTTTCGTGGTTGCTTGGCTTGTTATGGCAAATCATGGAAGGTAGGAAGAGAAAGGAGAAAGGAGGACCGAAATGCAGCAATAAGACAAAAAGCGGATGCTGAGGGGCACTGCATCTAAGTGCTCAAAAAAATGGATTTATTCCGAAGTCAATTCATAACGAGTTGTTGCAGGTGAATTGACACGGCACGAATTGAAACAGTTAAGACCAGAGCTCCATTAGTGACTTATGCTAGGCGGGAGCTAGCACAAGCTGCTAATCAAATGTGTATGTGCTGGCTGGTATATTTCAGACAAATGAATGACTTAACTTATCTTTCTCTTTTGATGGATAGAAGAAAATGGATTCAGAACATGTAGTAGAATCCGCAGTGTGACATTTTCACCACCATACTACCTGTGTCTACCACCGGTAATTACCGAGTATAAACTTTGAAAACTAGGCCACGTCAACTCTCCTCTCACACTCTGTGAAAGCGTCTTATAACATTCCTATATATAATAGTATATATATAATTTTAATATAATATATCGCCAAAAACTCTGTGCGAGGCCGGGAGCGCCGACCCGGCGAGGATTCTCCCGGTCTATAGTGCCCCACTTCCGCCTGCGTAGACCCAGAAATAGTTCTCCGACTGTGTAACAAGACAAGGCAGTAACCGGGCGGGTAATCGAGTTGTGGCCTCGGTCGATCGAAGATCTTCTACGGTCGGCGGCCAGCGAGGGCAGGCTGACCGCCTACTAATTTTTAGTGAGCGGCCTGCGTGTGACGGTCAGTTGAACCGCCCACAACTATTGTGATTGCCCAGAGCGTCTTGCAAGCCGCCGCCTCTGAGCAAATTTTTTCGACCTTTCAAGAACGCATGTGAAAATCCCCAAAAAAACAATAGTTAGTCTCAGGAACATCAACCAATATACCATACCACTGTACTCTCTATTCTCATTATGTTTTTTTTTAATCATCTTCCATTTAATTATTTATTATTGCAGGCGTTACAAACTTTCATGCCAAAATAAAAAATACTAACCACGTATACTAGGGTGGATAAAAATAAATGCGATTCTCGACTGCATCGCATTCTCCGTCGTAGAACCGATTCTTCTTGACTGCAGATAAATTAATAATCGAATTAAAAATAATATATTTTCTTTTTCTTTGCCGTGCTGCAACACCTCTGGTCGCCCCAGCAGAGATAATTGTTGTCATTTTAAAAAATATTAATTATCTTCATTTATGCGCCAATCTGATTCTTGACACGATGCCGATTCAGCGCTAGCATAGCATGCGCCCAATAACTCACAGCCGACACTAAGAGCTTCCTTCGTAATTCAAGAGCAGCTTTTCCTTTAATGACATAGAAAAGAAAGATAAGAAAAAATAAAACGGAACCTATTTTTTGCATACTTCCTATTGTGTATACATGCACGCTGCACTGATTATCTGCCTTGTTCATAGAAAAGTTATATTGTACAAAAGCTTTCTCTCTTTGAAATACTTAAATAAGTTAATTCATCTGTTGAGCATTTAATGATCTCAGCAAAACAATAGGAATGATTAAGCCAAAACTGAGTAGCAAACCCATATACTATAATGTATAATATATATATTGAAATCACCACATGGAAATGTACATAGAAAGAATTGTGCATCGAGATGCATCGAAATTCGCTTTCCAGAATCGAACTCGACCTTCATAATTCGTAAATCGGATCGTGAGGTCCAAGAATTCCCACCCCTACAGTTTACTTTAATTTCTTTGTCTTAATTGACGTAGAATGCAGCAAAGACTCCTGGATTGGGAAAATCGTTTATCCAATAAACACTTGTCATGAAGTCCATTTTCCGAAATGTAGAGATAAGATCCCGCCCCCACGTCTAATGGCATGACCCTAAAGACACGCAGACAAGAAGCAAGCATGTTTGATTGCTTGCTTTTATGCACTCAGGAAGGGAAGAAAGAGCAAGAAAAGAGGGCCGAAATGCCAGAATAAAGAAAAGCGATGCTGAGTGGATTGCATCTAAGTGCTCAAAAAAATGGAATATTTCCGAAGTCAATCTACTTAACGAGTTGTGCAGGT
>OLKM01002596.1:36859-62078 GCA_900291075.1 Melanogrammus aeglefinus
GTCCGCCTAGGACCTGAGGGCCCCAGCACGGGACCTGCCCCTGGTGTTGGAGGCCATGGCGTCACCTCCGTTTGAGCCCTTGACCCAGGTAGGGTTAAATGTTTGCGGGTCAGGTAATTGCAGGCCCTATCCGTGGCAGAGACATGCCTGCGTTGGAACCCTGATGGCTCAGGGGTAGTCCTATGGCCGAATGTGGCGTTCCTACCGAAGGTGCTCTCATGCACCCATCTCAACAAGCCTATCCGGCTCGCTCGCTCTGACTCTCTGAGCTGCTCTGCCCGGTACGGGCGCTCAAGGCCTACATTGCTGCGACTTCGAGTATCCGACAGTGAGAGCAATTGTTTGTATGTCAAGATGGCCCTAACAGGGGTCGTGCCCTGTCCAAGCAGAGACTGTCCCACTGGGTTGTCGACGCCATCACGCACGTCTATGGGGCCAGTGGCCGCCCCCCACCATCTGGGGTGAGGTGCAACTCCACTAGAAGCGTAGCAACCTCATGGGCTGCACTGAGAGGGGTGCCCCTGGAGGCTACCTGTGCTGGCATCATGGGCAACGCCTGGCACTTTAACAAGGTTTTACCGTGTCAACTTCGCCGGCCCCTGGAGGTGGATACATCCAGTGCTTTAAGCACCGTCATCCAGGATTCATAGAACCGTAGTTACATCTGTAACTTTCGTTAGCTGTATCTGTTGTTAGGCGGTGTGTATGTGGTTAGCTGTGTCTGTCATTTGCGATTTGTCTTTTGTTAGCGGTGTCTGTTGTTAGCGGTGTCTATTGTAGATGTCTCGGATTTTAGCGGTGTCTGGTGTTAGCGGTTTATCTGTTGTTAGTGGAGTCTGTTGTTAGCTGCTTTGTTATTAGCTATGTGTTTGTGGAAAGCGGATTGTGTTTGCCTTGTGTGTGTTAGCGGTGTGTGTGTTGCTGGCGATGTGTGTTTTTAGCGGTGTATGTTGTTAGCAGTGCCTCCTCAGGTGGTCAGATTGTCCTTTTGTCTGTTTCTAACGGACCATATTGGTGCTGGCTTCTCCGTGGCACGCTCCATCTGTGGCCCAGCGGGACCAGGGCTCACTCTCAAACAGGCTGTGGACCGAGCAGGTCCTCCCGGTGTGTTGCTGTGCTCCTCTTTTGTTTGGTCCTTTGTTCATGTATGTGTACGTGTTTGTGTGTCCAGCTTCCAGACCCACCAGTCTCCATAGAAACAGGACCACCAGTAGTAATAGTAACAATAACTCCAACCTTGTGTCTCCTCTAGAGGTCAAAGCTAGGCTCACCTCCTCTTCCCCTACTGCCTATGATTTATTTCTCTCGCTCTTTCCCGTGCTTCCTGATGGTATTGTATTATTTTAATTGATTTAATATCCTTATTTCTGCTTATACGATTAACCCCAACTGTCCCCTGCCAGGCACGCTGAACGGCTGCCTGAGCCGCCCGCACAGCGAGAGCAGCGGGGAGTTCAGCCTGAGTCTGGACCAGGAGGTGTGGTCAAGCAGCGGCAGCAGCCCCACCCAGCAACACCCCACCCGCACCTCCCACCAGAGCCCCCTGCAGACGTGCCGGGCCCTGGATCCCATTAGCCCTGCCCAGGGCCCCGCCCGCAATACCCTCACCCACGACATCCTCTCCCTGCAGCAGTTCTTGGACGAGGGCATTGAACCTGCCGAGGTGAGACCAAATGCACGGTGTGTCAAGGGGAGGGTTGGGCGTCTCTTCCCTGTGCGGAGCAGAGGAGGTTGAACTGGGATGGGCCCCCTCTGCTGTTTATCAAACACAGCAGATTGCATGAGGCAGGGGATTGAATAACACCATGGCGATCTTGGTCTGGGCGTGGTTATATTATATAGTATGTTTGTATCATGCTGAGTTAAACCGTTACGCGATGTTTGTATATTAAAGCTAGCATTGATTAGTTGTCTCCTGCCTGTAGTCGGGCAGCCAGGAGAACCTGACCAAGGACTCCGCCCATCTCTCCACCTCCTCGGAGACCCCTGGCTCAAGGGAGCGCCCCCCCGCCACCACCAAGACGCGGGGTATCCTGCGCTCGGCCAGCAGCAAGGCGTCGGAGCGCCCGCTCCGGTTGGGGGGACAGGCGCCGGGACGTCCCACGTTGCGCAAGACGGAGAGCACCCGCGTGAGGGGCTCAGCGGCACCCCGGCCCGCCCTGGCTGCGCAGGGCCGCATCGTTCTCACATCACGACCGCCCTGGACGCGCCACCACCAGCCGCGCTGACGCGGGCCAGCAGTGTCATCAGCACAGCGGAGGGCAGCACCACGCCGCCGCACCAGCGTCCACGGACATGCTCATGCTCAAAGGACAAGCCGGGCAGCCCGTGTCGGTAGACGTCTGCCTGTCCCCCGCTGGCCTGCCCCCCCGCTGGCATGCGGCCCCAGCTTTCCCCCCAGTGAGTAATCCCCTCCTCAACGGCCGTCCGCCCCTCCCTGCCCTGCCCAAGTCACTGAGCCTGCCCTGCTCTCGGAACCCTGAAGAGCCCGACCTCACCACGCTGGAGGCTTTTCTGGGCCCCTCCTTCACCGTGGAGTCCGTCTTTAGGGACTCCATCTTTAGTCAGGACAAGAGCCTTCCGTTCCTGTCCCTCAACCCCAGCCTAGTGAGTAATATCAGCGGACCCCCGCCCCGTCCCAACCCCCCCGGGGACCCCACCCAGCCTCAGGTTGCCCAAAGCCAATCAAAGGAAGATTATGACGAGGGAGTCGGTCCCAATCACGTGATTGATCCCGACCCGCCCCTTAGTGCCGAGGACAAGTCCCTGTGGTATGAGTATGGGTGTGTGTGAGGGAAACCAAACTATCCAATCAGGAAAGGACTTTTCTTAATGCATGTATTGATTTAGTTTCTCATTTGTTTGCAATGGTGCTGTTGGGGAAATCACTATTTGTTTTTCTCACCCTCTCCACCTGCGATTGTCCTATCGTTTCTTTACAATCTCCTTCCTGTTGGGTCTCCGAGCTGGAAAATATTAACTACATGCATGTGGGTAGTTAAAGAGATTAGGCCAGTGTTTCCCCTGGGGTGGCCGCAGGCCCAACACACAAAGCAACTCTCTAAACAATAGGCGAATTAGAAGGTACATTTCACTAAACAATTAGCCAATTAAAATGCTAAATGAAATGAGTGTTTCCCACCAGCTCTACGACAGCAGATCAGAGCGCAAGTGTGGATGTAAGCCATAGACTGTATATAAAACTGGTTCAACAGACTTCACATAGACTGTATGTAATACAGATGAAACTGACTTTCCACACGTTTACATTGGTAGAAAGTATCGCAAGACTTTTCTCACACCTAAATAACCCTCCCAAACCAATCCACTGGTACTGGTTTGAGATGTAGAGTGTGTGCTGGATTAGTTTTGGGCCTTGCGCCCAGCTCTTTACCATTTTTGGGGAAACACGAGTGGTTCATCATGATACTAGTCTAGCTTTTCATTACCCATATAGTAATGGGGCAGTCTGACAGAACAACATGTTGGACAGAAACCGTTTTGGCCCTTGCCAAAATAGATTGTATTTAGGATGCAGGCGAGGATTCCCTGGGATTCTACTGACACCGTTTCACTTGACATTATTGATAAATGGAAAAAAATTGAAACATTAACATTTACAATGTGACCAGACAGCAACAGACATTAGTAGAAATATATCCACTTCCTCCTTTATAATTTTTGGTATTATCTTTTTTATTTGTCTGATTTGTGGTATATGTGGTCTTTGCATTAGCTTCTGGCTTTGGCTCCTACTGTAAATTGCTCTTTTTGATTTTAGTCATCAAAATGCTAAATTGGTGGCTATTGGATGTTTTTTTCTTTCAAATGCTTGTTTTTCATTTTCCTTTCAATGTATTTGACTAAAACTAAGGTTGGTTTCTTATCTTCTGGTGGATATGCCCAATAATTATTATCCCCAAAATGGTTAGGTCTGTGATGTTTAAACCGGAGCTCAGCCAAAAGATGTCTGATCTGAAGCGTCACGATTAGGCAGTGAAAGATGCACTAAAGCAAAGTAGAAATGTTTCCTCACAAGGTTCAGTTTTTTTTGTCAATGAAGAAAACAGATGGTTCACTATTGCATTGTCCATCATTAAGTTATATTCAACACAAAGCAATGCTTCACGCTTTAGTGCTGCACATGAATTTGGTGTTTATTTGTTATTTGCTTATTATTTATTTCAGTCTTGTTCTTTTTAAAGGCTTTATTCTAGTGTTTATCTGCGGTAGCCATGTGTGTTGTTGTAAAGCCTGAACTCTCGGCGCTGTGTCCAGGTGTAATGAGCGTTGCCCTTTGTCCTACAGATGTGGAGGAGGTCTAGAGGGAGCGGGGAGGAGCTATAGCTCCACAGCAGTGTGGTGAGTCGAGGTCCTACTCTGTGAGCTCTCAGGTTTACAAACTCAGAACTGGACTGGCTGGGCATTTTCCGTTGTTGTCTTCATGAGAACCTCAAATATGGCGGAGCAGATGTCATATTTATGCCCCCCCTCCGGCTTGATGCATCGCCAACACCCCGCCCCCTTGCCGTTGTCCCCTGGTGTCCCTGTGGTGACCAATTGACTTGCTGCTTGTGTGACATATGGGGGGGCGGGCTTGGAGCCCCCACACATGTCTAGTGTTGTCATTGTCTCAGAGGGACATCCACTTATGTACCCATAGTGCTGCTGCTCTGTGCCTTGGTACGGTGGTCCCTGCAGTCTCCTGCTGTGCATGTAGGGTGGTGCTCTGCTCCTCCTCCTCCCTCTCCCTCCATCTCACCGCTTCTCACCTCCCTCCCCTCCTCCACCTTCTTACATTCTGCATTTGTTTTTTTAAATCTGTCACTTCAATGTGTGCTTTAAATCTCTCTCTATATATGTGTGCGTGTGTATATATATATGTATGTATATGTGTATAATATATATATATATATGTATGTATATATATATATATATATATATATATGTATACATATATATATGTATATGTATATATATATATATATTATGTATATATATATATATATATATATATATATATATATATATATATATATATGTATATATATATATATATATATATGTTATATATATTATATATATATATGTATATATATATATATATGTATGTATATATATATGTATATATGATACTAGTCTAGCTTTTCATTACCCATATAGTAATGGGGCAGTCTGACAGAACAACATGTTGGACAGAAACCGTTTTGGCCCTTGCCAAAATAGATTGTATTTAGGATGCAGGCGAGGATTCCCTGGGATTCTACTGACACCGTTTCACTTGACATTATTGATAAATGGAAAAAAATTGAAACATTAACATTTACAATGTGACCAGACAGCAACAGACATTAGTAGAAATATATCCACTTCCTCCTTTATAATTTTTGGTATTATCTTTTTTATTTGTCTGATTTGTGGTATATGTGGTCTTTGCATTAGCTTCTGGCTTTGGCTCCTACTGTAAATTGCTCTTTTTGATTTTAGTCATCAAAATGCTAATTGGTGGCTATTGGATGTTTTTTTCTTTTCAAATGCTTGTTTTTCATTTTCCTTTCAATGTATTTGACTAAAACTAAGGTTAGTTTCTTATCTTCTGGTGGATATGCCCAATAATTATTATCCCCAAAATGGTTAGGTCTGTGATGTTTAAACCGGAGCTGCAGGAAAAGTATATATGTATGTCTGTATGGTATGTATCAGTATCGTGTGTGTTATTGTATGTATGGTATAGTATTGTGTGTGATGATGATATGACTATATGATTGTATGCATTGTATCGGTAAGTTGTATGCTACACAAAGCAATGTTCACTCTTTAGTGCTGCTCATGAATTTGGTGTTTATTTGTTATTTGCTTATTATTTATTTCAGTCTTGTTCTTTTTAAAGGCTTTATTCTAGTGTTTATCTGCAGTAGCCATGTGTGTCCTGAACCTCGGCGCTGTGTCCAGCGTTAATAGCATCTCCCTTCTCTCCTCACACATTCTTACATTCTGTATATGTTATTGTTAAATCGTGGTCTACATGAATGTGTGCTGTATATGTCGTATATGTATGTACGTGTGTGTATGTATATATGTGTATGTGTTGTGTGTATGATGTGTATTATGTGTATGTATGTATATATTATATATATGTGTATGTATATGTATGTATAATATATGTATATGTGTATGTATGTATATATTATGTATGTGTGTATAGTATATATGTATGTGTGTATATGTATATATATATGTGTGTATGTATTTATGTATGTATATGTATGTATATATATGTATATAGTATGTGTGTATGTATGTATGTATATATATGTATGTGTATGTATGTATATGTATGTTATATATGTATATATATATGTATGTATATATATGTATGTATATATATATATGTATATGTATGTATGTATATATACGTATAGATATACGTATATATATATATGTATATATGTGTATATGTATGTACGTGTGTATATGTATGTATGTGTATATGTGTATATGTGTATATATATATGTGTATGTCTATTGTGTATATATATGTGTATGTATATATATATGTGTAAGTGTGTATGTATATGTGTATATGTATATGTATATATACAGTAGATGTGTATATGTATATATACAGTATGTATGTGTATATATATGTATATATGTACAGTATGTATGTGTATATATATATGTATATATATGTATATATATATATATGTATATATATATACACGTGTGTGTATATGTATATATACTGTATATGCAGCACTAAATCCACATGCAGGGACAGCCTTGAATACAAGAAGTGCACTTGTAAACAGATTAAGATTTGGCAAATAATGTCTGGTGTTACATTGGTGACATCACTCATTTTAACCCATTAGAAATGGTAAATGCACCATGTTAGTTGAGAGACGGTGGTGTCCCTGTGGTCGGATCCGAGTGCTTCTTCTCTCCTTTCCTTTTCAGTTTCTTTACCTACTGATATCTTTCTCTTGTCTCTGGTTGGTCTGTCCCACCCTGCGCGGCCCACAACTCAGGGAGCAGTGTGACCTCGGAGCGCGTGTCTGACCGTCAGACTGCGGACCGCTTCTACAGGGAGAAGGGATGTAAAAAAGAGTAACTAAACGCTTGGATTCTTTAGTGTCTTGTTTTCCTTGAATCAAGGAAAACAAAAGAAACGAAAAGGCCCCATAGCAAGAGGACAAATTGCTGTAAGGAAACCCTTTGACTAATTGCACTGCCGCTTGGTCCGTTTGTGAGGAAAAGGTGTGCACAGGTCTCACTAGAGGAAGAGTGACACAGTGCCAATTGATAGCCATAGCTACACTTCTTTATCAGGCCTGTGTCTGATACAGCAACACCCAATGTACCTTATATGACCTCTGCCATGTACAGTATATCGGACATAGAAAATAAAGTTGTTTTTGTGTACAATCTGCATGCCATAGCAAAATAATTTTCCAGCCCAAAGCCAGGGCAGAAATGGAAGACCCAGCCATGCTTGTGGATAACCAAACAAAAGCATGCCAAGAACACAACACACAGACTGGCTTGTTGCAGTTTGCATGGAGGACACAATCAGCTAATCGCTCTTCTGCCCTTATCCACACAAAACACTGGGGAACACTGTTGTGTTTTAAGCGGTAACAAATGACTCGATGGGGAAGTCGAGCATCTCATTTGCCCCACTCCACTGCCAATCCTGGGTTGATCTGGATGATCTAAGCCAAAGGGACTCTTAATGGGGGGTTCAATTGTCATGGAGGACTGCTGCATTGGACTCTGATTGGACAGGAGAAACAGGTGTGAGATGAAGAATCAAAAGCACAAAGGAATCCCAAAATCCATTTGATGTGGAGCTGTGTGCAGTCTGAAGGAGGGTGACAGATGGACTGGATGATGGTTTGAACCCCTCAATGTACTGTAAGGCTGAGCAATGCTCTGTTGAATAGTACAAGGGGGGGGTGAAAATGACCCAGTGCCTCCACCATTTTGCTGCCATTTGTTGCGATTAAACTCATCAAGAATCTGGCGTGTGTGAAGCCTATAACCTTTCTGTTTGAGTCTTTTTCTATTTTTTTTTAATGAAGTTCAAATTGTAAGCCGTGGGTTTTAGATTCCAAGGGGGCTCAGTTCAATATCTAGACTGGGGAGACGTTCTAAAAGAACAAACAAAATAATGATCACTGTATCGTTTTATTTTATTTTGCATATAATACATGTACAAATACGTTCCAAGTAAAGTCTCAATAAAAGATTTACGGTTCTTGCTAAACACAATAGTGCCCATTTATTTATCTTAAAGGTCCCATGGCATGCTACTTCATGGATGCTTCAATATAGGTATTAGTTGGCCCCTAACACAGTATTTGAAGACGTTCCCGAAATTCAGCCGTGGTGCAGATTTACAGCCACTACAAGCCAGTCGCACATTGAGCTTTCCCCAAACGTGCCGTTTCAGTGTCTGTAGCTTTAATGTAAATGAGGAGGAGAGAGGCGGGTCAAGGAGGAGAGTGGGGGTGTGGCCCTGAGCAGGTCGGGGCTACGGTACCATATGCACTCTGTTTACAGAGGAGGTATCGCAATGGCGAGGCGCACACAGCCTTTGGCCGTGTTTTGTAAATATTCTAGAACACTCCAGGGCCCAGTTTCCCGAAAGCATCGTTAGCCTAAGTGGTTCATGAAGTTCGTTGTACGAGCATCGTACAGTTTTCACACCGTTTCCCAAAAGCATCGTTGGTAACGAACGTTGTGAAAACACTCGTAGCTAATGAGGGCTCCAGGGCTACTCCTAGGGTGCTAAGACCATTCGTTACTATAGCCTCAGTGGAGGCGCCAGCTGGACAATTCGTGGTATTGGATGTGTTTTATTAAAACACATCCAATACCACTGAATGTCCAGCTGGGGCAATACACCCAAAACAGTGGTTACCGCCGCTATATTAGGCAACTCATAGACTTCTGCTAGATTTAATCAGCAAAGACAGATGTGTTCAAAGTCAACAACAACATAGTTTATTGCAGCAATTTAAAATTCCGAAAATACTTGCGCAGCCGAAATGTACCGATCAAGTGCCCGTCACAAGGCATATAATAAAATAAAATGATTCCATTGCTTTTGTGTGGTAGGTCGCTTTCGAGCTGCACTTGCTGTCTCCCACTTTTAATTCAACCATCGTGGTAAAAATGTCCTCACATTGATCAATGACAGAAGACTAACCATCTGAGCTTTTCTGCAGGCGTTTTTTGTTGCGATTGTTTGCCATAAAGCACTGTAGGCGCTTCGGTGTGGCTGTGATGAAGTTCGCTATTTATTGGACTGGAAACACGCGAGATGTTAAGTTATTCCAATTCAAATGCAAAAAAAAATGGTCAATGCTTTGTAGTAGCCTATGTTTTGAAGCAGATCATATATATATTTCGTTGCTTTGAGGATGTCTGGTGGTCTCCGTATATAATAAATAGATTTTAAAAATCCTCTCATTGTGAAGCAGAATTCACCAAGCGTTGGATTGTTCACCTAGGGAACGTGAGCTGGGTTTAGACCGTTGTGAGACAGGTAAGTTTTACCCTACTGATGATGTGTTGTTGCAATAATAACAGCCAATCAGCGTTCCGGACAACTCATTGCAGTGCAGTGTGGGGTGAACCTTAGCATGGAGGAGAAAGTGATTGTGGCCGTTTGCGACTCCCGGAGCTCTATATATAATAGTATATAATGTAATATAATTGTATAAATAATATCACGGCCAAAAGCTCTGTGCGCCTCTGGATGGCCGTAGTGCGGGGGTTTGTTTACCGGCATTGCTATGGTTACCGGTCTTGTGTTTTCCAACAGTTTATTAGCGGTGGTATCTAATAAATCGCTGTTGACATTTACATTTAGGGCATTTAGCAGACGCTTTTATCCAAAGCGACTTACAATAAGTACATTTGTCATAAGAAGTGCAACAATATATCGCTGTCGGTACAGTAGGGATGTTCATAGAACCAAGTGCAAGTACAACAATCCCTAGGCTAACCAATTCCCCTTTTACAGCAATGATAGCAGCTACTGCAGTTGCTACACAGTTAAGTACCAAAATACAACACAATACAATACAATGTACAATGGTGGCCAGGAGGGGGAGGGTGGCTATGCAGAGTCGAGGTGGACTCTGAACAGGTGAGTCTTAAGTCTTTTTCGGAAGATGGTGAGCGACTCTGCGGTCCTGAGAATGGCAGGGAGCTCGTTCCACCACTGAGGTCCCAAAACCGAGAAAAGTTGTGACTTTGCTGATCGACCTTTGCTAGCTCTTAGCGATGGCGGTACCAGACGTCCAGCTGAGGTAGTTGAGCGGAGGGATCGAGCTGGGGTGTGTGGCTTTAGCAATGCTTGGAGGTAGGCTGGGGCAGTTCCATCGACTGCCTTGTATGCCAGTACCATCGTCTTAAATTTGATGCGAGCTACTACAGGGAGCCAGTGGAGGTCCCGGAAGAGGAGGGTCACATGGGAGAACGCCTCGTATTCAACCCAAGAACTTTGGGTTGAATACGAGGCGCGCTGCCGCATTCTGGATGCGCTGCAAAGGTTTAATCGCAGAGGCAGGAAGTCCAGCCAGGAGTGAGTTGCAGTAGTCGAGGCGGGAGATGACCAGTGATTGGACTAGAAGCTGAGCCGCTTCCCTTGTGAGGAAGGGCCGGATCCTGCGGATGTTGTAAAGTGCAAATCTGCAGGATCGGGCCACCGCAGTGATGTTTGCGGTGCAGCATAACTGATCCAATACCACACCGAGGTTTCTGGCAGTTGGAGGAGATACGGTGACGAGTAAGTCCATGTGAGGGCAATCTTTCCCTGGGATTAGGAGGAGCTCGGTTTTGTTGAGGTTAAGCCTCAGGTGATGGGCAATTGGCCAGGTGCTAACGTCCGCCAGACATTCCGATATGCGTGTTGCAATCAGGGCTTTATCAGAAGAGGGGAAAGAGAGAAATAGCGTGTCGTCAGCATAGCAGTGATAGGAAAAGCTGTGTGATGTAATTACAGAGCCCAGAGATCTGGTATAGAGGGAGAACAGAAGAGGCCCCAGTACAGAGTCTTGAGGGACACCAGTTTCAAGTGTGCAAGGTTTGGAAAAGGAGCCATTCCATGTTACTTGATAGATGCGGTTCATCAGGTAGGATGTGAACCAGGAAAGAGCAGATTCATCGATGCCAAGTTCGGCAAGAGTGGCAAGGAGGATCTGGTGGTTCACTGTGTCAAATGCTGTGGACAGGTCGAGGAGAATGAGAACCGATAAGAGGGACGAGGCTCTGGCAGCACGGAGGGACTCAGTCACCGCAAGGAGAGCCGTCTCAGTGGAGTGTGCCTGCTTGAAGGTGAGCGTCAAGCAGGTTGTTAGATGAGAGATAGGAGTTGGTTAGCAATGGCACGTTCCAGTGTTTTAGAGAGGAATGAAAGAAGAGATACCGGTCTGTAGTTCTGGATGTCGATGGTATTAAGAGTTGGATTTTTGAGGAGAGGCTTTATTCTGGCAGTCTTGAAAGACGCTGGAACAATGCTTAAAGTGATGGAGGAGTTGATAAGTGCGTTGAGAAATGGCAGAATGTCGCTTGAGACATCCTGGAGGAGAGAGGAGGGTATAGTGTCAAGGGGGCAGGTGGTGGCATGGTTAGATGTTATTATTTTGTTGACCTCATCTGAGGTGAGAGGGATAAATTGGGTAAAGACAGAGGAGGGGATATGAGGAGGGAGGATGAGGGAGGGATAAAAGAGCAGCTAATTAACAAATATCCCTCGAGCCCATGAGGCCGAGAGGGATAGCTGTTTTAGTAAAATTCAATTTCATTCCATGTTTAGTCGACTTCTTTGTTGCATTTGGAACTGATTTATCCTATAATGAGCTTATAAAATCGTCAAAAACTTCATCAAAACGCGAACCAGCCACCATTGTTTTTGTTTACAACTCTGGCGTTTTCACTACTAGTAGGCTATAGGTTATAGCCTACTAGTAGTTCAGCCAATCAAAACGCAGTATTAGTGATAGCCCACTAGTTGAATTTTACTAATGTCCTTTACTTTCTGGGTAAAGTAGGTAACAAAGTCATCAGCAGTGAGGCAGGAAGGAGGTGGGGGTGGGGGAGGGTTGAGGAGGGACGAGAACAGGGAAAACAGTTTCCTGGAGTTTGAGGCAGAGGAGTTGACTTTGGTCCGGTAGAAGGCAGATTTGGTTGTTGACACACTAGAGGTGAAATCAGAAAGAAGGAAAAGATAGTGAGATAGATCATTAGGACAATCTGATCTCTTCCAGTTCCTCAGTAGAGGCAAACATATCCCCAGCTGAGTGAGGGGATATGTTTAGGTCTCTTCTCCCCTGACTTCTTGGAAACCAGGAAGTAACGGGATTAAAACCCTAGGTATGACTCATCCCATTCTGAACTGAATGGGATGACCCCATCTCAACGTGTTGTCCAACCGAGATGGTAGAACGCACCGCTCTAGCCAATACGCATAGCGGTCGAAGAGAGGGCGAGCTGACAGCTGAGGAAAGCTCTGACGAAGCTCAAAGGAACGCCGCTTCTTAGAAGCAGGTCAACCAGAGGTTATGTTAACACGCCGTCCGGCCGCTGCCCTACAGCCACCGGACTGAGGGGGGGAAAGAGGCAGCATAGAGGAATATCGCTCTTTAGGGAGTATGTACTGCCGTTCGGTCGAACGGTCTTTTTTATCTTTATTAGGAAAAGAAAAAGTGGGAGCAAGCCTGCGGAACTTCTGGCTCGGCTGCTGCGGCTGCTGCTGCGGCATCGGCATCCCCAAACCGGGAACGATTCTCACGGATGGACTGCTGATGCGCAAGCACCTCCGAGAACCGGGGCCCAAATAGTCCATCCGGAACAAATGGGACCCTGGACGATGCTGGCCCGGTCTCGTTCCGGAACCGCAGTGTGAGAGAGCCATATGGCCCTCTGGATCATGGTGGCCCACGCCATATGCCGGCCGACCGAAACTACTATCGGCTGGCATAGCTAGCTGGAGGATGGCGCTGGAGAAGCGGGAAACCGTCAGCCATCTTGCGGCCTCCTCCGGACCGTAAGCCTCCCTGCCAGCTGACAAGGAGACCAGGGCAGAGGAGAGCAGGGCAAGGTTGTGGACCGCCGCTGCAGATTGCGAGGCACAGACGAACACCCTATCCGTCAGGCCGGTAGTCTGCTTCTGGAGGCGGTCGGGGGGCAGCGGCTTCTCGTTAGGACGCCATCCGGCGCCCGGACAGAGAAGCGCTGCTAGGGAAGGGAAGGCCCTCACCGGGGCCGTCAGAGTAGAGGGGTCCCCACCCGCAGCGGTGAAAAGGTGCTGAACCGATGGGAACAGGGGGCACTGGGTAGTCCGCCGGGAGGAAGACAGGGTTCGAAAACACTCGCCCTGCATGTCATCCAACATGGGGGCGAGAGGCGGGGCTGGCATAGAGATGCCCTTGATGGCCGCCGCCTCACCCATGATCTCGCCGAAGAGATCGGCCATCTGGCGTGGTTTCTCCCTCGGGACGACAGTGGCTTTGCCGGTGGCTTTTCCGTTGATCAGTACAAATGCTGAAAGAAAAGGGAGGATGGGTGGCGGTTTGCGCCGCCTTATATACACGTACCGTGGGAAATGTGGGCGGTGCCCACGTTGATTGGTGCATAGTTTAAATTTTTCAGTGCGCGCGAGCACGCGCACAGGACAAGCCCATAAGGCGAAGCCTAGACGGCGTAGCTACATGAAATAGAACTGTACAATGCTCGTATGACGCACTTCACAATCCACTTAAGCTAACGATGCTTTCGGGAAACTGGGCCCTGATCTGACTCCCGCTCTGCGTTTGTATCAAGTAGGCGTGGCCTATGTGACGTATTGGCTCCGGCTTCCACATCTTTCTAAAGATGCTGCCATCTGGCTGGAGTAGTTTTTACAGCTTGTATGTTTGGTCCTGCTCCCCTTGTCGCTATGTGTAGTAGTTACAGCTTATATGTTCAATCTTGCTCCATTGTGGCTATGTGGGAATGATGCAGCTTATGTGCTTAACTTACGTAACAGTACTTGAAGAGACAAATATTTTCTGTGGTGGTACGCGGTATAAAAAGTTTGAGAACCACTGCTCTAATGTACAGTGTCATTTCTTATCAATACACTTACACATAATATGTTCATTGTTCCTGTCTTCAAATGTGTTATATGTGCATGCGCCGAAATCCTACAGAGGAGAAGTGAGAGTGGACAATGGGTTGAATTGTATTAGTAGGCTACGGAAGGCACCACTCTGACCCTAAAGTTGGTAAAGCTGTGCCTTGACTAGTGTGGCATATGAGCTATGTATGCATGTCTGAAAGGATTGCTTGAGTGGATATCAGTTTCAGTATGCCACAATTTTCCTTAAGGAAATTTTCCTTACCACCCGCCTGTGGCTCTTCAGTAGTAGAAGCTGAAGTAGTACTAGTAGTAGCTGAAGTAGTAGTAGTAGTAGCTGAAATAGTAGTAGTAGCTGAAGTATTAGTAGTAATAGCTGAAGTAGCTGAATTTGTTGTTCAAATAGTAGTTATAGTAATGGTAGTATTCTCTTTAAGAGAATAGCATAGCCGGTACGTGATTAAAAGTTGCCCGATAGGGTGGGAAAAAACGCCAAATCTGACATAGGCTACTGCTGAACGTCCTTACGCTCCAGCGTCAACATAAAGTGATTGCGTGCTAGGTGTCTAGACCTCCAGGCGGGAAATATGTTAGATATCTTAAACAAATGTTTTTGACTCAAGACATGTTGAGTCATTACAAGTAAAAGAGGCAAAGTCTGAGTCAAGTCTCAAGTCAATAGTCTAAGTCGAGGCGCAAGTCATGCATAATTTTATCAAGTCGAGTCCGAAGTCATCAAATCATGATGACGAGTCTGAATCGAGTTCAAGTCATGTGACTCGAGTCCACATCTCTGTAGGACAGTTAGCTGAGTTCACCAGATGTGTTTTGACATGGGTAGGTCAAAAGGTCAAGCCGCATAATAGATTTATAGGATTTAAAATAAAAAAATGTATCAAACCAAAGGGTGTTTTTTGGAGAAAATAAGCTTTGTGTTATATGTAGGGCAGTTAGCTGAGTTCACCCAATGTGTTTTCACATGGGTAAGTCAAAAGGTGAAGCCGCATAATTGATATAAAGCATTTATCAACATTAAAAATTGTATTTAATCACTTTTTTTTTCCCCAAAAGAAGCTTTGCGTTATGTAGGCAGGCCTTGTATTAACACATCAAACTGGTTTGACACAAATTCGTACCTCGTAGCCAGTGCTAAATATATTTTTAGAATGTGTCGAATATCCAACGTCCAATATAAAACCAACTTTAACGCCGGCCAATTTCGTTTTGGGAGCGCTGGAATAAAGTGCATCGTTCTATTCCGTGATTTGAGTTGGCCGATTCTTTCTATATACATTGCCCCATTATAGGCCACAATAAAACCCTCGAGGCATTCCACTGTTGCCAGATTTGGTGGGAAATCTAACCCAATCTGGCAATACTGCCTGCTTGACGTCACCCAGCTGCTCTCAAAGTGCGTTCATAACTGTTTTGGTCCTCACGGTCTTCCGTTCAACAGGAAGCACAAACCAATGAGTGACCGTACTGGTGTTTGCGAGCGATTGCAACAGTTTTTTTGATCCATTAAATAGTCTGATCGTTGTGCGCCACTGGTCTTCAAGATGTCCGGCATGCTGGAGAACGAGAACCCCGTGGTGTTCCAGCGGTCCGGAGCGAGGCTGTGGACAGCGGCCGACGAGGACGAGGGGGTCCACGACCCCATCGACCACAGGGAGGTGTTCGATATCCTTTATGAATCCTTATCATGATCATCGACCAAAAAGAGAGGTGCTTGATATCCTTTATTTCTGATCATTATCGACCACAGAGAGGTGCTCGATATTTCTAATTTATGATCATCATCGACCACAGAGAGGTGTTAGATATCCATTGTTTTTATGAAGTATCAGAGGAGATACTCGTGGCGTCTGCTTCTGTTTGCTGGCCAGTGAGGTGGTGTAAACAGTGTGGTGGTGCAACTAGTGTTCTGACAATTGAGGTGGTGCAACGAATGAGCTTAACAGTGAGGCGATGTAACCAGTGTGTGTGGGGATTCAGTCCCTTCAAAGACGTTGAGCCTTGACAAGGGTTACATTTGATCCGATCCATCAACGACCCAGAACATCCTCTGTCTCTGGAAGAACTCAATGTGGTGGAGCAAGTCAGAGTCCAGGTGAGTGCAGGCCTGCCATTAGGCCCTGGGGCTGAGAGGTTTCGTAGACCCCCTGAGAGGGGGTCTTACAATGAAAATGTGTAAATGCCATGTGCCTAGAATGCAAAACAGTGACCCTCTCTGAGCCGCATAACATCACAATATTTATGAGTAGTTTATAGATGACCAAATAATTTAAGGAACGCTAAGGTGATTATAAAACCATGGCGCAGAAAAGCTTGATTTAACTCCATATTACCAAAATAATGTGTGTGTGTGTGTGTGTGTGTATATATGTGTGTATGTATATATATATGTGTGTGTATATATGTGTGTATGTATATATATATGTGTATGTATATATATATATATGTATATATATATAGTATATGTATATAGTGTGTGTGTATATATGTATATATATGTGTATGTGTATATATAGTATGTATGTATGTATATATGTGTGTGATAATAGTATGATATGTATGTGTGTGTGTGGTGTGTGTGTGTGTGTGTGTGTGTGTGTGTGTATATATATGTATATATATATATATATATATATATATATATATATATATATATATATATATATATATATAATATATACATACATACATACATACACACATTGTATTGAACGTTTTATACTTTTCACCTGTTTTGGCAATGAGTTATAACTGGTCATTTAAAAATGGCCCAACATTTTAGTGTGACATGCCACCGCCCGATAAGCCTACACTGTTTGCGCCTTTTTTTTGCCGATTTCGGGTGACAAAGCAAAATCATCTCCTCTACAGATGCAATGTTTGCGATTGTCGATGCCGGTAATTTGTGACAGGACAGTCACTGCCCTCTAGAGGATGTATATTGCATAACTTCCATAACAACACTGAACCACTGCTGTGGCCGGCAGCTGGCTCTGGCAGGCTGACCGACTAGGTCGCGACCATAAAAGCGTCGCAACCCTTTTGGCGGCAAATAGGTCGCAACCAACCAGAGGTATGGCTGAATGAGCGACCTGTGGCAGCCAGCCATTGTCGCCATGGCTGCTACCATAACCAAAAGCCTATGTTATCAGTTAACATTGAACAGAATAAATATGCAAAACATTCTGAGTTAGCATATATACTTGATGATTGGGCCACTTTACACACACATTTTATATATTTATAATTAAATTATATAGATTTGTGTAGTAACTGGCCCCCTTTAAATTGTGCATTTATTGTATTACTATAGCCTATTATTATTATTGACACTTTTTTTTTTAAAAATTAACTTTCATTTCAATTTTCATATTTTGTTCTTTGGTTTATACATTTGACAACTTGACTATTATCACCCGTGACACATTTTACTTTTATTTTTAGGGTATTGGGTCTGTGAGTTAGAGTTAAGTTTTTATTTCTTTTGTTACACTTTTTGTTACATATCAATAATATACAATATAATCAATATACATTTGTACACATCACTGTATTACAGAGTTAATTTAAAATTAATTAAATATAGATGGATAGACCAATGGGCATAGTTATTTATATATATTAAAAAAAGGCCTATCAATGTCTAAGCTATGTATTATTGTATGTACGTTTTTATTATACTTGCGTATATTTATTCTGTTCAATGAGATGTTAACTGATAACATAGGCTTTTGGTTGTGGTAGCAGCCATGGTGACAATGGCTGGCTGCCACAGATCGCTCATTCAGCCAGCTCTGGTTGGTTGCGACCTATTTGCCGCCAAAAGGGTTGCGACGCTTTTATGGTCGCGACCTAGTCGATCAGCCTGCCAGAGCCAGCTGCCAGTGGCCAGCGGCAGCCAGCGGCCAACCTGGCTGGCCTGTCGTTGGAGCCAGCCAGCCGATACCAGCCGGGCGTCAGAGCCCGTCATTACGTCGTGTAATTATCGTACTGAATCATACAAAAATGTTAAAATGAAAGAGGCCGATTACGTCAATAAGTTTGAGTAAAAGAGCGAAAGATTACCTGACCGTGGAGAGAATCGATTACCCACCTTCTTTATTACTAACCTAGCATCTCTACCGTTTGTACCACTGTGGCATTAACTTAAATTGTTGCACTTATATAAATCTTTCTCACTCTATGACGAAGAACTTTGTACATAACATACCTTATTAGTCTTAATGACATTTAACAAAACAAATAGGCTGTATAATTTCTAAAATACATTATTTCCATACGCCCAAATTACAACTAATCTATCACTCTATAACGAAGTGCTTTGTGCATAATATACCTTATTAGACCTAATGACATTTAAGAAAACAAATATATATATAACATATAAAATACATTATTTGAATATGCCCCAAATTACAACTAATACATTTTTATTGATACTGATAGACCAACTATTTCATCATTTTAAACTGTAGGCCTGCTTCAATGTTAAAATAATATTTGTAATAAAGAGCTAGGAAGCTTTCGCCAGAGAGCATGGCTTTCTGGTTCTTCAACTGTCGCAAAAAAACCTTTAATAACATGCAAATTAACTGATTAAGGACCGCCCATAGACTTTGAGCAACCGAGCCAGCCAGCGACCACAGCGGCTGAAAGCAGCCAGACGAGCGACCAACACAGCGACCAACGTGACCAATGCGACCTACGTCACGACGCGCACGTCGTTGGCCACTCAGAGAGCTCGGCCTTCCTCCATCATGTCTCTCATTTGAATCGCAAGCCAAAACATTGCTCTACATTGTGATAAGCTGTTGTGTCATGAGGCCCACGTGGGTCATTGGTAAATCAGAAGCCACAAAAATTCATAATGAAGTGATGGACAGAAAATTCGACAAATTATAAAGCAATGTTATTTTAATTTTTTTGGCTCATTCAATTCAATTCAATTTTATTTGTATAGCCCTTAATCACCATTACAGTCTCAAAGGGCTTAACAGGCCAATATTTATGACACCCCCCTTTACCCAAACCCCCGCACGGGCAAGAAAGAACTCCCTTGAAATTAGCAAGGAAGAAATCTTGAGAAGAAACGCATAGCAGGGGATCCCTTCTTCCAGGGATGGTCAGGAGTGCAATGGGTGCCATAATTGACATACAGGTAAATACATGCACATCATATTGAAATGGTGATGGAGTTCTGGCCGGTTGTCCATTGAGGAGAGTCCAGGCATCCAGTCCAGTCACCGCAACACACTAGAACAAACAGAATGGTGAATTAGAACGGAAAAAGTACATAGTGGGAATGTATACTGCAATAACAAAAGCACAAGCAAAACAGAGTAGTCTTCACTTCACATCTGTTTTCCACACTCCTATGATCCAAATGCAAGATTGTAGAGGTGCGTTTTGAGCTTTCCTTTGAATAGCTCCACAGAGTCAGCTTCCCTGATGACTGAGGGCAGCCTATTCCATAGGAAGGGGGCTCGAAAGGCAAAACGCTCTCTGTCCAGCTGATTTCTTTTTAACCTTTGGCAGTGAAAGCAAGCCAGCTCCCGAAGACCGGAGAGTCCGAGAAGGACTATAAGGAATGATCAGGTCCTTCAGGTAGGATGGAGATAATCCATGCAAGGCTTTATAGGTCAGCAGTAGCACCTTAAAGTCTGATCTGAAAAGTTATTGGTAGCCAGTGCAGAGAAGCGAGAATAGGTGTGATATGATCAAACTTTCTCGTTCTGGTCAGCAGTCTAGCTGCAGCATTCTGTACAAGCTGTAGACTTTTTGTGGTAGAGTTCGGTAATCCTGAGAAACAGTGCATTGCAATAATCCAGTCTTGGAACGAAACAAATGCACATGAATCAAGTGTCTCTGCGTCCACTGCAGATAAACATTGGTCTGATTCTTGCAACGTTTCTCAGATGGAAAAAGGCAGTTCTAGTTATACTTCTCACGTGTTGGTCAAAGCACAGTTGAGGGTCGAACAGGACACCAAGATTTTTGACAGACGCACTCTGTGGGATGGCAAAGCCATCCAACCACAGTGAGACATCCTCAAACTCTCTCCGGTCCCGCTTCGAGCCGATAATTATCAGCTCTGTCTTCCCGGTATTAAGCCTGTAGAAAGTTTTGTGACATCCAGCCCTTCACCGCAGCCAGACAGGACTCAACCTTCTGAATCTGGGCCGAGTTCCCGGAATCTACAGGAATGAAGAGCTGGGTGTCGTCCGCGTAGCAGTGGAAACTAATTCCGAAGCTGCGGATAACATCACCCAAAGGAAGCATGTAGATTGCAAAAAGTAATGGACCAAGGACTGACCCTTGTGGTACACCAAAGCGTAATTTGCAATGCTTTGATTCTAAACCCTCATGAAGCACAAATTGGGTTCTATCTGTGAGGTTAGGATTGAAGCCAACCAAGAGCTGTACCCCCGAAACCAACATAGTGCTCAAGACGGTGAAGAAGAGTGCTGTTGGTCGATCGTAATCGAACGCAGCGCTTAGATCCAGCAGCACAAGCATTGAACTTGTATTTTTATCCAAGGCAAGAAGGATGTCATTTACAACTCTTGTAACAGCAAGTTTCAGTTGAGTGGAAAATCCTGAACCCCGACTGGAAAGGTTCAAACAGATTGTTTCCTCGTCAGATAATCGACGATTTGCTTTGCTACAATCCTTTCCTGTACCTTGGACAGGAAGGGTAGGTTCGATATAGGCCGATAGTTTTCTCGATAGTTCAGGATCTAGAGCGCCAGGCTTTTTGAGTAGAGCGTTTTTATCACCGCAGCCTTGAAATCAGAAGGAACAATTCCTGTTGAAAGCGAAAGGTTCATAAGCCGAGAGGATTGCAGGCCCGACTGTGGGAAGAAGCTCCTTAAGAACCTTGGAAGGGGAGAGGATCCAACATACAAGTGTTGTGGCTTCGATGCCTTTATCATCACCTTTCAAGTTCCACCAGGGGAATTGCCTTGAACTCCAGAGAAGTTGCGTCAGAATTCCCCATCCTACTAGGCAGAACCCCATCCTGCCCCACAGGATGTATAGGACAGGCCGCACGGCAGGCATCAATATCCTCTCTAATTGAGTGAATCTTTTTCTCAAAGAAATCCATGAATTCACCTGCCACGATCGAGGAGCCTGTGGCCTGAATCTGTTTCTGAGTGAGACTCTTCACCGTGTCAAACAGAAACTTGGAATTGTTTCTATTCAGGTTGATGACACTGGAAAAGTAGGCATTCCTGGCAATAGTCAGCGCACTCTTATAGATGAGCAGACTGTTGTGCCATGCAAGATGAAAGACCTCAAGTTTAGTCGAGCGCCATTTGCGTTCAAGGATCCTGCAGCTTCTTTTCGAGAGTGCGCGTTTCTGCATTAAACCAGGGAGCTGGTTTTTTCAATGTTCGGTTTTTTAATTACGAGCGGAGCAACTGAATCGATGGCAGCAGACAAGGCAATGTTGAGGTCAACAGTAAGGGACTCCACAGAACCACTATAGTTACAAAAGAGGTGCAAGTGAGCAGGTAACTTATCTGCCATTGCTGTAATAGTTGCAGGTGTGATGTGGCGACAGCTGAAAGTAGCTTGCTGATCATCGCAGGGGCAGGATACCACCACCTGGAAAGTGAGCAGAAAATGGTCTGATAAAGCTGAGGTGTAGGAAGAGACCAATAGCTGTGAAATATCTACACCACGGGTCAGAACGAGATCCAGCGTGTTTCCACCGATGTGGGTTGGGTGCTGGACGAGCTGTTTGAAGCCAAGCGTATCTGTAATAGACAGAAAAACCCTTGCGAGGGCATCAGATGGGTTATTCACATGAATGTTGAAATCTCCAATTAGCAAAATATTGTCTGAGTATGTAGCCAGATCAGCTGCAAACTCAGAAAACTCATCGATAAAGAGTGAATACGGTCCTGGGGGACGGGTATACTACAGCCAAAACGAAAGAATTTGGAACTCGTTTCTCTTCTCGGGGAGCTGAGGTGCAGAACGCAAGCACTCAAAGGATCTGAATATATATCTATTCTTTTGGCTTTAAATTAAGCTTATAGAAATTAGATATCAGGGCTACTACCACCACCTTTCTTAGCTTCTCTTGGATAATTGGGGTGCTAACGTAATTGGGTGGAGTAGCTTCATTTAGGGCTAGAAACTCATCTGGTTTTAACCAGGTTTCACACAGAGGCCAGTATGTCCATTTTATTTTCAATAATTAGATCATGGACCAAGAGCGATTTAGATGAAAGCGACCTTATGTTTCATGGAACCCTATTTTGAGTTGCTTCCATTTTATATTATTTTCAGCGGGAGTCCGGTTAACACTCAGCTCTGAGGCGGTCATAGGGATGCCGCGGTTTCGACGTACTGGTCGCGGCCCTCGCCCTGCGGGTTATACACACCTCGAGACAGCGCGAGGCCGCACCACCGTGTACATATCGGTAAAAGCCTGGTTTTCAGGGGGAGTCCGATTAACACTCAGATCTGAAAAGATTGGTGCGATAGATAGTGGTTCAGCTAACACATCAGCTGTTCTAGACTCGGCAACATAAACTATCATGTTGCTAGCAGGTTTACTAAGCTCCTGCAAACCAACGTGCTGTGGGCGGATGAGTCACGCCTGGCTAAGACCTCTATCCTATGTTTCTTCGAACATAATTGAGGCGCCTAACCCAGTAGGGTGTAGGCCGTCTCTCATGAGCACGCCAGGGCGACCCCACAGGGAGGGCCAGTTTATCAAACAAAACCAAAGCCCTGCTCAGAACTATATCGTGCCAGCCAGCGATTTAGAGACAATAGTCTACTATAACCGCCGCGTCATTACCCTTATTCGGGTAGAGGGCCAGAAAGAATTAATCGATGCCGACACATCTTTCTGGCGAAGTCACAAAGCCTAGCTATGTTGCCTTTTTTGTGACTCGGTTTGTCTCGACCTAACATCGTTGGTACCGACATGAACTATAATGTTGTCTAAACTAGTGTCGGTGTTGGTTTTGTGCATCGGATCTGACACCATCGGATTTAACACAGTGGTCTGACCGCAAGTCAGCACCCTGAGTTTAGCTTCAATGTCGGGAGCCCTGGCCCCGGGTAAGCAAATAACTTTCGCAGGCGAATGTAGTCTAACTCTACGTGTGACAGAGTCGCCTATGACTAGCGTTTTTACCCCCGAGAAAGACTTGCGAGGCAGGGTACTGACAGGAAACCTGCCCCGCAAGCGGTGCTGCCGACAGGATTGCCTTGACGGAGTCACTGCTAATAATAGCATTAGCTTTCCGAGTCCGCCTGGCGGGTCTCTTCTCGATACTTTCTGGAATAACCGTTTTCTTTATGCTCGTTACCCTTTCATCCTCCAATTGACATATACGTTTCTCTAACAGAGCAATCTTGTCCATTGAGAGACGCAGAGCAAGAACAAGAACAGCGGAATCCATGCTTACCGTGGTTGATGCAAAATTAGATACAAACAAGATAGGCAGCACGACGCTAAGCGTCCTGCTATCCAAACCAAGCCGGCTACCCGGCTACCCGGAAGTCGCGTCTGCTGCGTCACAGGGAAGCCTCGGGTCAATCTGTGGAGAGAGAGCACAGGTTACAGAGCACAGTGCTCAAAGCTCAAACGCCTCTCTCTGCTACGCTCCTCTGTTAAATGATAGGCCTGATCTTTGTAGACCCCAAACAAAAAATTAAATACTGCAGCTCATGATAGGCCCCTGAGGGGTATTCCATCAAAGTCGTTAACGAAAGTCGCGCTTAGTTGATTAAGCCCGGTTAGAGCTAATGCCAACTTCCACTTGAGGCTAAAGCCGTTCCATCAACCAAGTTCGGCCGCGCCTTGCTCTGGTTAGTTCAAGCCAGGCTTACGTTATTGTGGATTACGCTCACTCACGAGATATGTAACCAACCCAGAACCATGAATGTCGAATCATGGATCAAATGTCCGAAAAGGACCAAGCGGGGTCTTCTCCAGTGGCGAACAAAAGCTGCTTGTGGAGGTTTATGAGAAGTACCAAGCATATAATAACTCAAAAAGGGAACACCGTAACCATTATTAAAAACAGGGAGGCCACCTGGCAATAAAATGTGCAATCTTTTGAACGAATAAGTAGTATTAAGCATAACATATTTCAATGTAATTTTGACCGTAGATTAGTAATCAGGGAGATAGTCTTGAGGTAACGTGCCGGTTCAATCCCCACCTAATTAGTTAATTAGGAAGGATTACTGGAGAAATCAAAAATCTTTACATATTCTAAATTGACTGACCATAGTATTTTTCTCAACAGAAGTGGTCTTGGCTGCCTGCCGAGAAACTCACCCGAATGGAATTTATGTGGCTGCAATTTCCCATGCAGCAGTGGCTTTGTCATTGTGACAAAAGCTTATCAGTAACATTAATATTAACATTAACTTTACAATGGGTTTTTGCAAGTTATATTTGGGTTCTAGGGATATTGTAAGACATATTTATTATATAAAAAGTCAATTGTTGGTTAATTTCTCTGATATAAAGGAAATTACAAAAATAAGTGCCCAGGACGCAAACTCTGGTCGCCCGTAGTACAGGGCAGATACTAGACCACTCACCCAACTACTGATTCCCAATTATGATAGAATACATAAAGTTGTATAAAAATGTGTTGAGAAAATATCCACGATTACAATAGATAGCAATTCATTTAATTATTTTATTTGAATCATTTAATCTCAGACCCTTAGTGAAATATAGGCTCTTTGTACTTCATACAGTGGGGCAAAAAAGTATTTAGTCAGCCACCAATTGTGCAAGTTCTCCCACTTAAAAAGAGGAAAGAGGCCTGGAAATTTCATCATAGGTAAACCTCAGCTATGAGAGAAAGAATCCAGAAAATCACATTGTCAGATTTTTTTTTAAGAATTTCTTTGCAAATTATGGTGGAAAATAAGTATTTGGTCACCTACAAACCAGCAAGATTTCTGGCTGTCACAGACCTGTAACTTCTTCTTTAAGAGGCTCCCTCTGTCTCCACTCGTTACCTGTATTAATGGCACCTGTTTGAAACTCCTCTATCAGTATAAAAGACACCTGTCCACAACCTCAAA
>OLKM01002597.1:5000-7500 GCA_900291075.1 Melanogrammus aeglefinus
TCGAGGAAACTACCAATGATTTTGAGAGCCTTACTTTACACTATTTTAAACATCTATTTTTGTTTATTGGATGGATGCCATCAACCCTTGTAAATATTGTTTTTGGTTTTTAACAAGGTATTTTAGAAGAAAAATACTAAGTACAGGGACTTGAGCTCGCACCGATCAGTAAGTGCCTAGAGTGACAAAAGAAGGGGCGTTTAGTGTGTCACTTCATTATTTTGTGGTGAATAGTTTTGCATGAATATCTGTTGTGAGACACGATACGCTGTGATGGATTTGCTCTGCGGCCAAATGCGTCTAATTAAATCAATGCCGCTTTTTTTTCAGGTTTTTTTTCTCAAAACACCACAAAACACTTTGGGTCAGGTGAATTGCTTACCTTTGAAATAATAAAGTTAAAGTTGCCATCTCAGGGATAGTGCTTTTTCTTGTCTTCTCTTTTTCACCTTATCAAACCATCTCTCTCTCTGAAGCTCTGTCTGTGTCTCTCACTCACGTCTGTACCTCTCTCAGACACACACACAAACACACATACGCACGCGCACACTCACACACCCACACACACAAACACATACACACACACAGGGACACACAAACAGACACACACAACCGTGCTTGATGCCTCTTTATTGAATGGACGGCTGGCCCCTTATTTAATTTCCCCAAATATCTTTTTAATGAAGCAACATATTAGATCCCGGCCCAATCAAGATGCACGCCAAGACGCTCATGCTCCGCTCTCTTTTTTTTCCGGGGCTGGTCTTTACTCCATTAGGGTGGGCTGGCGGGCCGGTGTGGGTGTGTCGTTAGCTGTAAGCTGATCTGGAGCGTGTGGGAGCGAGAGGCTCCTGTCTGACAGCCGGGGGGGGGGAGATTAGCATGAAGGATGTTCCTCATTTGTTAAGTGCTCATGCTAACGCTATCCATCCACGTTATGAAGTGACACTCCGTCTTGGTCCAGCCGCCGCCGCCGCAGCCCCCCCCCCCCCCCCCCCCCCCGAGATCAGCGCAGACGGAAATTAAATCGGAACTGGGGATGAACCCGCGTTGATATCCGGTATTCCTTGTCTGTGTTTAGCATGGCGAGTTGTGTTGATCTTTCTTTTTTTTCAAATGTTGTTTTTTGTTTTGGGGATTTCTTTTTACGAAGGAAAAAATACTTGCTTGGATGCGCACCTTAAAAGTTGTCCGAACTGAAATCATTCCGCTTCCCAAAGTAAAGTACTTAAAAGCATGTTTTAGTGCAACATTTTGACACAGACTTTGTTTTCATTTTAAATGCAGTGGAAGACCGTTGCTTTGATTCAGAATCGTTGGCTACCTTTTACATCACCAGATAAAAAAACGAAAGTGAGCCGGAAACTGCAACATCGTGAAAAGGCAATATTGTAGGTAGCATCTTCCCCACCGGAGCGGCCGGAGTAGGCAGCATGATGCATTGCGTGAGATGGAGGTGGCTACATAAATATGCCTGCGTTGCGTCATGCCAGTGATGCAGCCGAAAAGTTGGCGAAGCTGGGGCCCCTGACCTCCACCAGGCCCCCATTAAGGAAAGAAGGTTGAGAAAGTAGTGCCACTCCTACACCCTCGGAGCCCACACAGTCAGCCTATCGCACGGCTTATGTAACCGCAAGATAGAGAGAGGCGGAAAAACCAGGGAGCGAGAAGGAAGTAAGGGGGGAGAGAAACACAGAGAGAGAGAGAGAGAGAGAGAGAGAGAGAGAGAGAGAGAGAGAGAGAGAGAGAGAGAGAGAGAGAGAGAGAGAGAGAGAGAGAGAGAGAGAGAGAGAGAGAGAGAGAGAGAGAGAGAGAGAGAGAGAGAGAGAGAGAGAGAGCTAGAGTTGGAAGCAAACAGAGGAGAGATTACAAGAGGTGGAGTGGAGAAGACGGCGAAGACACCGCGGTATTTGTAGAAACAACTCACTCCACTCGCTGCGAAAGAAGCTTTAACATATTTGTGAAAAAATCCCCAGTCTACAGTGCTTTATTGTTGCAGGCATTTAGAGGGAATCCTTTAGGGAACCAAAGAGTATGGAGGAGCAACTGTGATGAAAATAACCTTCACGCACCGACAACAGTGTTCTAAGTGCACCACTTCACCACATGAACACAAACACACATGCACGGCGTTGACGGTGGGCCCTAGTTCAATCCTCTCATCGCAAGACTGGGACATTTAATACATTTGATTTAGTTAAAGTTCTAACACTTTTACATGGGGAACCCACACACGCAATCACACGCACACACATAAACACACATAGCACACAAACACACACACACACAGAACACAGAAACACACACACAGAAACACAGAAACACACACACACGCACACACAAACAAACACACACACTAACACACTCACACACACACAATCACACACACACACACACACACACACACACACACACACACACACACACACACACACACACACACACACACACACACACACACACACCCCACATATTTTGTGATAGCGGCGTGAGGGTTGGG
>OLKM01002597.1:12500-62075 GCA_900291075.1 Melanogrammus aeglefinus
ATAATGTCAACCCTTAATACAGTCTGTATGATGTTACCGCAGATATGCATGTGTGTGTGTGTGTGTGTGTGTGTGTGGGTGTGTATGTGTGTGTGTGTGGGTGTTTGTGTATGTGACTGGGGTGTGTGAGGTTTGTGTGCGTTCGTGTGTGCATGCGCTGATGAAATAGGCTGAAAATCTTGTTTGTTTACTGGTAATCTCCAGTCTTCTTTGAGTGTTTGTGGGGGGGGGGGGGCTGCGCCTCATTTACAACCCTATCAAAGTAAAAAATGAAGTCTATTTAGGAATGCCTCGAAAAAACATGCCGAGCACTTACCCAAGCTGTGTGTGTGTGCAAATATCTGTGTTTGTGTGTGTGTGTGTGTGTGTGTGTGTGTGTGTGTGTGTGTGTGTGTGTGTGTGTGTGTGTGTGTGTGTGTGTGTGTGTGTGTGTGTGTGTGTGTGTGTGTGTGTGTGTGTGTGTGTGTGTGTGTGTGTGTGTGTGTGTGGCTAAGGCCTCGTTAACACTGCAAACAAAAGCGGTCCAAATAAGATTTGTTTTAGTCATATTTGACTTAGATCAGATTTCTTCAGTGTGAAGAACAGTGGGAGCAGCACAAATCATGGAATATGTTCTTATTTGGGACACTTTTATCTGTGGTCAAATATCAGATACAGAGTTCGAAATCATTCAACTTTTGCCTCTAGATTTTCATTCTTTGCTATTCTGCACTGGTGGGAGTAACTGCGACCACAAACATGGAAGAATGATCAGATGGAGGCATTCCGCAGCCTGAGAAGCAGAAGAATCTACAAGTTCACGTTTCAATTGCTCTGGCATATGCGTCTTGCTCCACTCCTGTCCAGACCAATTTCCAGCAGACCTGGCCTGTATCCAGGCAATCACAACCCTTTATCTAATATGGAGCGGGTTTGATAGGATGACTGTACAAAGGAGCGCCGTATAAGTGCACCGTTGGCCTATTTATAAAAAAAAACCAAGATGGCTACCGTGATTTGTGTAGTTTTGTTGTTGTGATTGGTTGTAGGTCAAGAGGTATTTTGGTCTGCGCCAGTTGATAAAGCCCCATGGAAATCTGAGAGGTTCAAACTAATACTCATTCACTAATTGGTCTGGCGATGTCAGGAAAGGTAGTTAGTGGAGGGAGATTGAAAATAGTAGTTAAGAGTATTAATGTCTTTACAAGTACCCTTGACATCCATTTAAAAACTGTGGTTGCCAAACAAACTACAACTAAAAAATCTGATCCCATGTATAAATCTGAGCTGAACACAAGGCTTACAATGTGTGTGTGTGTGTGTGTGTGTGTGTGTGTGTGTGTGTGTGTGTGTGTGTGTGTGTGTGTGTGTGTGTGTGTGTGTGTGTGTGTGTGTGTGTGTGTGTGTTGTATAGGCACTCTCTGGGTGTGTGTGTGTGTGTGTGTGTGTGTAGGCCTATGAATGCCTACATGTGTGTTTACCTGCACAGGTCTGTGTTTGCAATATTTTTGTGTGAGTCATTCCACGAGCATGTGTGTTTGTATAAGCCCATGAATGTATATATATGAATATGACTCTTGGTGTGTGTGTGTGTGTGTGTGTGTGTGTGTGTGTGTGTGTGTGTGTGTGTGTGTGTGTGTGTGTGTGTGTGTGTGTGTGTGTGTGTGTGTGTGTGTGTGTGTGTGTGTGTGTGTGCGTGTGTGCGTGTGTGCGTGCGCACACGCTTGTGCATGTGCGCCTGTGTGTATGTATGTGTGTGTTTGTTCATGTGTGTGTGCGTTTGTGCAAGGGCGCGTGTGTATATGGATGTGTGTGTGTGTGTGGCGCTTGTGTGTGTGCAGCACAGCACAGCTGAATAGGTCATTAGAGGAAGTCGTGGTGTGCAGTTGGCCCTGCTGAGAACCCCTCCCCAGGGGTCTCCCTCTTCAGAGTCCTAGCAGGGGACAATACCATCATGAGGGGGAGAGTGTGTTTGAGCTCCGGCTTGCCTTTCCCTCCCTGCTGTATGGCGCAATGTTTTCATTAACTTGAGAGTTAGTTACTGTATGGGAAAGGTTTTGTGTTTGTAGAATAGAAGATGGTGGTAGAGAAGTGAGTGGTTTTGTGTTTGTAGAATAGAAGATGGTGGTAGAGAAGTGAGTGTGTTTTGCGTTTGTGTGCATTTGTGTGCGTGTGTGCGTGCGTGCGTGTGTGTGTCTCAACCCTAGTTATTCAAATCGTGTTGGAGTCACCCTTTTCCTCTGTTCCTGTTACAGGATACTAATGATATAATCCTGGAAACCGCGCTGATTTAAATGTGAAACGCCCGTACGCCGATGCACTCTTGCACACAGAAAACCCACAACAAACAGCATTCCCTTTGGCTTTTCTGTCACTTATGAACATCATAAACACATGATCCATCTTGTCTGTTGTTCATTTATCAAGGAAATCTAATTATTGTGATCCCTACAATGATTGTTGCACATATGGGTTGTGTACACATTTTATCAACCAACATTATTTTCTCTGTGTGTTTGTGTGTGTGTTAGTGTCTGTGTGTGTGTGTGTGTACACACACAACAATGTGTACAAAACCCCAGACATGGGGGAAGAAACTGAGACAGACACACATAAACATGCATCATGCTCAAAAGACAAATCTCGTTAGTCGCTCCTGTGTCTCATTGAGAGCCTCATGATTTCATATAAAGATGGGCTTAGCGACATGTTTATGACATTTACATGAAATAACCTTTACAATGGAGCGGCTGAGTGTGTGTGCATGTGTGTGTGTGTGTGTGTGTGTGTGTGTGTGTGTGTGTGTGTGTGTGTGTGTGTGTGGTGTGTGTGTGTGTGTGTGTGTGTGTGTGTGTCGTGTGCGTGTGTGTGTGGTGTGTGTGTGTGCGTGTGTGTGCGTGCGTGTGCATGTGTGCATGCAAGAGAGAAACCAAGAGATAGCAGTCGAATAAGATAGCTTTTAGAACCACTGCTCTAACGACTGGTGTCACTGCCAATACACCAGGAATCCAATAATCTCGTTTGAAGAAAGCCAGAGCATATATTTTTTTAAATGAGAGGGAATCATCGTTTCGTCTCACAAAACAGCAACAAAAAAAAAAAAGAAAAGCGAAGTAAACACTATGATTGTCCCATCCTGTTAGCCCCGGGAAAACAATGAGCCGTAACATTGACTTCTGCAGCCTCGGCGCGGCTCAGGGAGATGCACATTCAGGGGAGTGTCCTCCTTTGTTGAAGCACGGCCTTTATGTAAGCTGATGTACAGCCTACGTTCGGATGCGCTGATTCACTCCGCTCATTTACATTTCCTGGCTGACCTTGGCTGCACCTCTCGCCTCCCACTCGTTCCTAGAAGCGGAGTTTGTGTGGTGTCCACACAGACGTAGGGCCAGAGCCACTGGCAGCACAGAGGCAGGACCTGCTGCGGCTACTCCAGTACGTCAAATCAGCTGAAATCCAACGGAAACACACGCACGCACAAGCGCACGCACGCAAGCACGCACGCCCACAGATGGGGAGGCATGATGAGTGATCTTTATGATGAACGCATGATGAGCGCATTTAGCATCAACTGGGTGCATCCACATGCCCACGCACACACATTCTCTCTCTCTCTCTCTCTCTCTCTCTCTCTCTCTCTCTCTCTCTCTCTCTCTCTCTCTCTCTCTCTCCTCTCTCTCTCTCTCTCTCTCTCTCTCTCTCTCTCTCTCTCTCTCTCTCTCTCTCTCTCTCTCTCTCTCTCTCTCTCTCCCTCTCTCTCTCCCTCTCTCTCTCCCTCCGTCACCCGCAAAGACATATACAGTGTGTACATCCTCTCACTTACAGACACACAAATGCATGAATGTGCAGTGCGCACACACAAAGGCCGAGAGACTCAAATACAGAGGGCATTGCTGCTATATGCATGTTATCAGTGCTGGGCTGTGGTGGTGGATGCTGGAGTAGGGATGACAGTGTGTGTGTGTGTGTGTGTGTGTGTGTGTGTGTGTGTGTGTGTGTGTGTGTGTGTGTGTGTGTGTGTGTGTGTGTGTGTGTGTGTGTGTGTGTGTGTGTGTGTGTGTGTGTGTGTGTGTGTGTGTGTGTGTGTGTGTGTGTGTGTGTGTGTGTGTGTGTGTGTGAGGATAGACGGCCTAATCCCAGCCTGTGTAGGTGTGGATAACTTCTAGAAAGTGGTTTTTCTCTTCTTCCGCTTTGAAACATGAGAGCAGTAAGCCTCCCTTTCTAGTGGTATACTCTTTTTATATATTTTTCCTTTTTCTTCTTTGCCAAAGCTTTTCCCTTCCATTTCCTGTTTTTCCAATTCCTCGTCTTTTTTCTCTCCTCTCTCCTCTCCACCCCTTTCTATCTATGCTGCTGGCATGAGAGGGCCATGATCTCCTGACATACAGACTCAACACACAAATCTGTCTCATCCCCCTTCTCTCCAGGTTCTGTGTCTTGGGAACATGACATCCTCTTCCTCTTCGCCTCTGTAGCCCAACATTACTCCCTTCTCTCTCTTCAGGGCTACTCAGCTGAATCCATTCTATTAGATACGGAAAGTGGGAGATTAGCGTTGCATTAGTGTGTGTTTGTGCATTTGTGTATCTCTTTGTATATGTGTGTGTGTGTGTGTTTGTCTGTGTGTGATTGCATTCGTGCGTGTGTGTGCATGTTTGTGTGTGTGTGCAGGTATTTGTCTGTGTGGCTGTGTGAGTCTGGGTGTGTCTTTGTGTGTGTGTAGAAATGTGTACATGCGTGTGTATGATTATGTGTGTGTGTGTGTGTGTGTGTGTGCGTGCATGCATTTGTGCGTGCGTGCGTGCATTTGTGCGTGCGTGTGTGCATGCGTGTGTGTGTGATGGATTTCCAGAGCTTTCTCTCAGTAGGAGGGGGATAAACAGTGGAGGGGGAATGACAGTTAGAAACTGCTTCATTGTCTGGGGGAGGCTTAGTGCCAAAGGGTGGTGTGTGTTTGTTTCCCTCGGTAACCTTTTCATCTACACACATCCATGATGGTGTTGGTCTTTTCTAACATACGAACGATGTGTTTGTGTTACAACTCACAAGATATTAATTTGGTCACTTTGTCGTAGTAAACACAGTGAGACCAACACATAGTGATTCAACATGCTGATGGTACATTTACTATCAGGGGCTGTTCTCCATTGGAAAGAGCTGTGTGGTAAAATGAGCTTGCACCAGATTTCAGCATGTATACGTGTGTGTGTGTGTGTGTGTGTGTGTGTGTGTGTGTGTGTGTGTGTGTGTGTGTGTGTGTGTGTGTGTGTGTGTGTGTGTGTGTGTGTGTGTGTGTGTGTGATGTGTTGTGTGTGTGATGATGTGGTGTGAGGATGTCGTGTGTGTGTGTGTGTGTGTGTGTGTGTGTGGTAGTGGTGTATGTGTGTGTTGTGTGTGTGTCCAGGAGAACCAGATACGGAGGCAGGAGGTGTGCTTGGCTAAATTATCTAGTCTATTGTTGTAGCGACCTTGCAGCGCTAGCAGTACCTGGTAGATTGGGAAGCTGCTGCCGACGACACTGTGTTTAAAGAGTGTATCCTGCGACACAGCACAGCACACAGCACTATCTCACTACACACACACACACACACACACACACACACACACACACACACACACACACACACACACACACACACACACGCGCACACAGGCACACACACACTCAAACAGGCCAGCATGCACACACAATCACACACAAAGACCTACACGAAAACACACACACATACACACTATCATTGCATTCCACTTACACAAAAATACACATCTGCACACAAACACACACACACACACACAAACACAAAGCTACAACCTTGTACGAAACACACACACACACAGACGGCACACACACGGACGCTAACACACCCACACTACACACACACACACACACACCACACAGCACACACACAGACGAACACACAGCACTACCAACAACGTGCATCTCATGTATCACACACAGCACAGAGAAGGACACGCACACACGCACAACTGAAATGCCGTCCAGCCATGAGGACAAGCACACACACACACACACACACACACCACACACCTACAAACTCTCTCATTCTCACACACACAGAGAAGGACACACACACGCACAACTGGAAGTGCCGTCAGCCATGAGACAAGCATGCTGCACAGAGAGAGACCAGGAGACGAGCCTCCATCCTGGAGCTAACACAAACCAGGTGGGATTGCTGTTGCAGCACGGGCGCTACTGCCACCAACACCATCACCACTAGCACCTCTCCACCACCACCACCACCATCACCACCAACACCAGCAGCTGTATAGAAGCCCTGCTGGGAAGCATGCAGATAGAGTAAGAGGTGCAAATGGAGAAAACAAGTGTTTGTCGGGCGGGGAGCAAAGAGAAGTGACAGCCGGTACATCTGGGACCTCCAAAGAGTCTCTCTCTTCTGTGTATTACCTAGCAATTGTCAGCGGGAAGGTACGTTGCAAGGTTGGCGACATAACATAAATAAAATACAAAAAACACCCGTACTCTCGCTCTGCGTGAAAAGAGTTTTTCCTGGTTGACATGTCGGGTTTTGTCACACACGCAATGGAGATGGTTTATTTTGTGGCCTACAAAACGGGGAGAGAGAGAGTGAGAGAGAGAGAGTGAGGGAGAGAGTGAGAGAGGGAGTGAGTGAGGGAGAAGGAGAGCGAAAGAAAGAATGTCAATTAGAGAGAGAGATCGAGAGAGAGAGAGGTGACATACATCCAGGGAAATGCGGACACTGCATCGAAAACACACACACACACACACACACACACACACACACACACACACACACACACACACACACACACACACACACACACACACACACACACACACACACACACACACACACGCACGCCCACATGTACACACACACACGCACACACAAACCACAATGCACACACATGCACACCGCAATATCTCAAACCCATGAGGTCAGCAGGAATCGGTTGACATATGCCTCCTACTTTGTCATTCTGCAGTAGAAGGGAAATAGGTGTGCGCCTTGTCAGTTAGCAGTGTGTATATGTGAGTGCCTAGCAATGTGTGTGTATCTATGTGTGTCTGTATGTGCGCATGTGCATGTGTCTATGTAGATGATGTGCCTAGCTATGTGTGTGTGTGTGTGTGTGTGTGTATGCGGGAGAGCGAGACGCAGAATGAAGGGGGGACGAGGCTATTTTATCATGAACAAATGGCAGAGAGGGACGATATCTGCTTGAAGCATCTGCAGCAGGAGGTGAAGGGGTGTGTTTGTCGGAGTGTGGGAGATCTTGAGAGACATCCATCGAGACATCCATCTGCAGCCCCACTCCAGAGCAGTGGAGGAGCACGGCGGGACACATGCATGCTGTCATGCAATCTTCACACACATACACACACACATACACACATAGTAACACACACACACACACACACACACACACACACACACACACACACACACACACACACACACACACACACACACACACACACACACACACACACACGAACACACACACACACACACACACACACACACACACACACACACACACACACGCCAAGGAACACAAACTTATATATGCACACTTAAGCGCACAAACACACTCACACACATACTCACACACGCACCCACACACACACACACACACACACTCCCAGGAACCCACACTCATATACACACACACCCACATTCACACATGCACATACTCACGCACATTTCTTTTTAGACACTCGCATACATAAAAATACATGAAGCACAAAATCACAGATGCACCCACCCCTCATACACACACAGATCCAGCCCGTCCCCCCCGATCCCCCCGTCCCCCCCAACACCTCCATCAAGTTGTTTTTTCAAATGCCTTATTTGACAGCGATAGAATGAAGCAGATTGAACAGTCAGATAGGCGATGGCAACAAGCAGACAGAGGCATCTTTCCCCAACTTTGTAAATATCATCCAGGGAGGAAATTGAATGTCGCCGCTGGCACCGCGGCATCTGCTCTCTGAGGGCTGCGATCCAATTCATCCCCGTTACAGCTACAGTAAGTGGGCATATTAAAAGCAATATTAATAGGGCTGGTTGAAATTATTATCAATTAACCATGATGTTATCTACAAGGAACGGAGAATTGCTATTGTAAAATAAAAAAAAAGAGAAATTACAAGGCAGCGGTAATAAGTGGAAAAGGGACAGATAACGGATTGCGGTACTGGTGTAGAAATTAGCAGCGCTTAAAGTCCTGGTTAATTGTGACTCATCGATTCTACTGGGTTTTTTTGACGCATTATAAGGGAGTCGCTCCTCGCAGCCCTCCAGCGAAAGCTGCCGAGTTTAGACGGGAGTGGGAGCAGATTCAGGCATGATCACGGCTTTGCTTCTGTGCCCTTCCGGTAGAATGCAGCAATCACAACTTAACATCTCTCTTTTTCTCTCTCTCTCTCTCGTTCTCTCAACACCCACCCACCTGTTTCCCCCCCCCCCCACCACCCCCCCACATCGTCAGAAGCAGCATCTGTCTTGAAAAACCAGAGCCCCATGTTTATTCCTGAACACATCCAGATCGATAACATGACCCTCCCCTCCCCTCCCCTCCCCTCCCTCTCCTCTCCTACCCTCCTCACCCACCTCCTCCCAGCCCCTTCCTCCCTTTCCTCATCCCCTCCGCTCATTCCTTCTTCGTCTCCTCTTCCTATTCTTTCTTCTCTCCTTCCTTTCTTCCTCCTCCTCTTCCTCTCTCCCTCTGTATCTCTCTCTGGTGTGTGTGTGTGTGCGTGTGTGTGTGCGTGTGTGTGTGTGTGTGTGTGTGTGTGTGTGTGTGTGTGTGTGTGTGTGTGTGTGTGTGTGTGTGTGTGTGTGTGTGTGTGTGTGTGTGTGTGTGTGTGTGTGTGTGTGTTCTGTTGTTACCCGTGGCCGTGACACCGGGCCAGGGTCACCGGCTGACCCCACAGATGGCACTTTGACACTCAGATGTGAGATCAGGTGTTGTGGTGTACGGACCACGCATATTTAGTGTCACATTATACGCTATATTAACTGGGCTTGTTTGCGATTCAAGGTAACGGCGAAGTCAACAGAGGCAAGAGTTGGTGGGTGGGTGGGCGGAGGTGGGTGGCGTGGGGTGGGGGGGGGGGGGGGGGGGTAGAGAAAGAGGAACTTTGTGAATACATTGTGCTTTCTGTGTTGCACTTCTCAAGGGTATATGTCTGCTCACCAGCCAACAGTGGAAGAACCGGAAGTGTTGTCTCTTCTTCTCTTGGAAGGGACTGTTTATGGATTGTATAATGTAGGTTCTCTCTCTCTCTCTCTCTCTCTCTCTGTCTCTCTGTCTCTCTCTCTCTCTCTCTCTCTCTCTCTCTCTCTCTCTCTTCTCTCTCTCTCTCTCTCTCTCTCTCTCTCTCTCTCTCTCTCTCTCTCTCTCTCTCTCTCTCTCTCTCTCTCTCTCTCTCTCTCTCTCTCTCTCTCTCTCTCTCTCTCTCTCTCTCTCGCCCTCCCTTCTGGTGTAATCTCTCATTAGCCTTGTGCCACCGCCAGGCTGTTCCGAACCGGCTGTGCGGAGATTGTGAGATGTTGCAGATACCCCTGTGCCCTGAGACAGGCAGAGGTCAGGGGTCACCTGAACACCCCCAGAGCTAAAAGGGAAAGCCTGGGTCAAAGGGGGGGGGGGGGGGGGGGGGGGGGCGGCCTGTCTTTTTATCTGACTATAGGAAGCAAATAGATGCTGGGGACTTTGTTTAGCCCTGGAGTTGGTGCTTCTGAGGAGAGGCAGGCAGAGGACGCAGGCAGATGAAGGGAGACAGGGGGCCGGGCAGCCAGCACTGTAATTTGTATAACGGGCTATTTGTGGTGCCAGTCTGTGGCCCCGCTCGCTTAGCCCTCCTCTCAGTCACGGCGAAGGAACAACAAGCCACCGCAGCCGTGATGACAGATATGAAAGCCGCGCCGCACCCTGTCCTATAAATTGTGTCATGAAAACGCCACACTGTCACCATCGCTGCTTCAATCTGTCTCCTCGTTCTCTCCTCCCTCCCTCCCCACTCGCTCGCTCTCTCTCTCTCGTTCTCTCTCGCTTTCAAGGTGAAGATCTTTTTGGGCTTAACTAAACATGACCAGAGCTCAGTTAGAAGCACATGCACGCATGCACGCATGCACGCGCACACGCACACGCACACGCGCACACACACACGCGCGCACACACACACACACACACACACACACACACACACACACACACACACACACACACACACACACACACACACACACACACATACTATGCACGCACGGAAGCGCACACAGACTTACACACACACACACACACACACACATACATCATTTTCCTGAATGGAAAAAGGCTATGGCTCGTGTCTGAGGGGAACATTGGGTTGATTGACATAACCCTACCCCTAACCCTTTATTAATAAATGATATTTTCCTTCCCAGAAAGCAAAGCAAAACATAAAATTGTTGGGAAGCCACATTCAGTGGTTAAAACCATCACAGAACAGCAATTCAGACAATAAAGGACCGGAATTAAGGTTTACTTGAGTGTCAAGTCATGGCAACACTCCTCATACGTCGGTCCATAATGTCAGATCCCTGCATGGTGCCTGTTAGCCACCGCCTGGTTGAGCCATCCCTAACTCTCTGGAAGCCATGATATCGGTACAGTTCCACAGCTCCAGCTTCCTAAAATAGTGTCTAGCAGGGGGGAGATCGGAAGGCTGGTCACTATGACAACGCTGGTTAAATTGAAAAGAATATGTAGCAGCAGTTTCCTATTTTTCTTTTTCTTCTTCTTCTTCTTCTTCTTCTTCTTCTTCTTCTTCTTCTTCTTCGTCTTCTTTGTCTTCTTCTTCTTCTTCTTCTTTTTCTTCTTCCCAGGCTATGCAGAAAAGATATAAACTGCAAAGTGAGTCAAAGATTGATGAGAGGGTATTCTCCCAGCCTTCCTGCATTGTTCTGTTCTTGGCAGGCTGTGTTTCCCCTCGTCTTTACCCCCGCAGGCTCGTGGTGGACTCAGAGATTGGGGAGGGAAGCGTGAGGACGAGCGGGTTGGAAGCACCTTCTGAGCACACTCCCTGTGTGGCGCTCTGGTCCAGCAGCCACCTCCCGTCAACTGCTCTTTATCATCAAGTGACTCTCTCGAGGCAGTCCCACAAAACACAAAACAAAGTTACAACGAAACTACAAAGCCCTGAGTGAACAACGTGTACGGGCGAGGCTTAGAATGAAAGGTTCAGGAATGGGATAAAAACTGAATCGTTTTTTTTTTTATGGTAGATACAAACGTGAACAAAAGCAACACCGACATATGAACACATCCGTACAACAAAATTTAACCACAAGCAAAATATACGGTATTAAAACAAAAGTTGTGTTTAATTTTATTATGTCCAAACTGTTGTTCAAAGATATTGATGAACGTCCCATACAGTTTGATCTGTACAAGGGAAGACTTAAAGCCATTGGCATGCTGTTGAAAAACAATACTTGGATAATGCAATGTTACTGGCATGATTTGGTTTGGCCTATTTTCCATTGTTTGTCAAATTTTTTGGAGGAAACAGCCTTGTAAGATAAAACCAAAAAAATGGAGATTTTTGGCAATATTTAGTAACTTTGCATGATCCAAAAGAGGGGATTTACTCCTAATGGATCATGTTCTCTTCTGAGCTTTTATGAAACAGATTACATCAAAGATAAATGTGTGTGTGTGTGTGTGTGTGTGTGTGTGTGTGTGTGTGTGTGTGTGTGTGTGTGTGTGTGTGTGTGTGTGTGTGTGTGTGTGTGTGTGTGTGTGTGTGTGTGTGTGTGTGTGTGTGTGTGTGTGTGTGTGTGTGACATTGTTTGTTTGTGTGTGTGTGTGTGTGTGTTTATGAATTTGTACGTGTGTCTGTGTGTTTGTGTGTGTGTATGTCTGTGTATATATATTGAAAGAGAGTGAAATTCAGAGAAAGAGACAAAATGGGAGAAGAACGCACCCCAGAGAGATATTTTTGTTCACTTCAATTAATAGCCGTTCATATAAGGTGACAGAGAAATGACACATTCTATGCTTCTCCCAGCTCTGTAGATTAAGCCAAATCCAAATAGGACAGCGGACAAAATAAAGTTATTTGTGTGCCCATCATTCAAACATCCACATTTAGCCCTGCCATTTTGTTGGCATCTTTCACACAGCCGTAGCTGCTGGTCGTGTGGTTTTGTAAACAACTGATTGGACGGCGTCCCATCCTACACTCCGGCCCCAGTCAGGATCTGATTCACAGGTTTGTGCCCGCTGTCCCTTTAGTTTTATGGCTGCTATTGGCAGGACACATTCCCCCAGATTCAGCCCCTGCTCTGGCCCCTCCCTGCCGCTCTATTGAACTCGCTCCATTTCTGCCCACATGAATCAGCCCGACGTCTCCCCGGCTGACATCTGAACTGACACACAGTGAACCGGGCATGAGGCTGGGAGATGAGGAAAAGCCCTCCGCCATTTCTGGGGTCTGCATGTTTCTGCTCCAAACTCCAGCTTTACTAGTCCTGGCTCCTATCTTAGTGCTAACTCGTACATTACTAGTCTAAACCCCGACCTTACTACTGTAGTCTCAACTCCTAAATGACTAGTCCTTATCAATATGAGTCCTAACTCCTACCATCGGACTAATCAGGACTACCCAAACCAGTCCTAATTCTTACATTACTAGTCCTTAATCAATGAGTCGTAACTCCTACCTAGTCCTAAATCCTACCTTACTAGTCCTAACTCCACACCAGTCCTAAATCCTACATTACCAGTAATAACTCTATTCCAGTCCTAACTCTACCAGTCCTCTAAATCCTTCCTTGCTAGTCCTCTCTCTTACCCTACCAGTCCATTTGCGTATGTGTGTGCGTGTGCGTGTGTGTGTCTTTGCGTGCGCCCACGTACGTTTGTGTGTGTCTATATACGGGTATACATTTGTGTGTCTATGTGTGCGCCCACATGCACGTGTGTGTGTGTGTGTGTGTGTACCTTTGTGTGTACATACGTGCACACTCCAAAGCCAATCGTGAGCCGACCAGTGCCGGGCTCTTTAATTGCTGTGTAAATCTAAGCAGCAGTTTTATGGGCTGTTTACTCCAACTGCCCCCGGGACACTGGCTGGGTGGGCCGGACTCTGCTTCAGGTTCCCCCCTGCCCCCTGCTTTCCTCTCTCCTGCTCCTGCCTTCACAAGCCTCCAGCCGGCACTACAGTGCGCCGCAAATAAACAACCGTGTTTTCTAATCACCCGGCCACAGCAGACCGATCGGACCCAAGCCGTCCCTGCTCGCTGCTTTAGCCGGCGTGCGCGCATTGCAGCGGGTTAAGGTGAAGCGCTCCCCGGCGGTGGGGCCGGCGGGCGGGCGGGCGGGTTCATGGGGGGGGGGGGGGGGGAGAGACAAGCAACGCGATCTGGAATGGAGAGAAGTACATTTATTGTCATATTTATGGCGCTGTAGTACAGCAGGGGTGGGTGGAGGTGGGAGGGTGGAGGAGGTGTTGGGGGGTGTTTGCTGGGATGCTAAGGTGTTTTGGCAGTCCAGCAGTTTCTTTCGGCTGTGGTTTCAACCCACCAGCAGGGTGGACTGTTGCTGTGCAGTGCCGGATAGCCCCTGTGTGAGTCAACAGGGATGGGGGCGGCGGGAGTCTTGACACAGCAGAAGGCAGAGTGTACAGTGTGCTGAGGGGCTAATGTGGGCTAATGCTACACATACTACAGGAGGCGCTTCTGTTTGTTCAGTCTTCCTTTCTCACCAGGATATATTATAATGCTCTTCTCTCTCTTTCTCTCTTTCTCTCTCTCTCTCTCTCTCTCTCTCTCTCTCTCTCTCTCTCTCTCTCTCTCTCTCTCTCTCTCTCTCTCTCTCTCTCTCTCTCTCTCTCTCTCTCTCTCTCTCTCTCTCTCTCTCTCTCTCTCTCTCTCTCTCTCTCTCTCTCTCTCTCTCTCTCTCTAGCTGTGTCTCTCTATCTATCACACTATATTATTTTTGTGTCTCTCTGTCTCTTTAAGAGCTAGTTTTAAGCTTTATTGGTTTATTAAATGGGACATAAAATAAATGTATGTATTGTTTTGGCATATATTTAGAAAAACGGTAGCTATAGGCATAAGAAAATGATTGGCATTATTAGTTTGTAATTACAATTGTAGAATCCTATTAACATTCAGATGAACACTTGAGGGCGTGTGGGATGAGACGCAGACAATGTGAAGGGGTTTTGAATGGTCATAGTGGATAGAAGAGTGCTATACAAATCATGTTCATTACCATTCATACAAATACACACACTCACTCACACACACAGACACACACACACCCGAACAGACAAACACAAACACACACAGCAAAATACACACACAGACATACACACACACACACAAACACACCTGCAAAGACAAGCACACACATGCACACACACAACCGCAAAGACAAACACACACTCACAGACATGCACACACACAAACACACGCGCATACATGCACACACACACACACACACACACACACACACACACACACACACACACACACACACACACACACACACACACACACACACACACACACACACACACACACACACAAACACATGCACAGACATGCACACACACACAAACACACGTACAGACAAGAATAAACACGCACAGACAAGCACACACACGCAAAGACAAGCACAGACACACACACACACACACCCGCAGACAAAGACACACACACCCACAAAGACAAGCACACACACACACGCAGACAAGCACACAGACACACACGCAGACAAGCACACACAAAAATCTCCAAAAAAAAAAAGAAGGAGAAGGCTGAAGAAGGAGCCGTAAGTGCAGTGGAACAAAGCAGACCCAGGGTAGCTGTGACCACCTCCTCCACAGAGGAAACCTGTTGGTAAGCAGCCGGGAGCAGCAAACATAATAATTCTCTCTATTGAGTCCCTGGCACCTGGCCTAGACTCTCGAGGCCCGCAGTCCACTCAGCCACTGCCTCTCTCCACACCTACTTCAGAGAGACCTGCTGCCTGTGTGGATTTATTATATTCATTGTTTAATGTATTAAATGGATTTCCCGCAATTGTGCATGCTGAAGTGTGCTGTCGGCACTGACCTGAACCTATGAATATGCATGAGAGCAGAGGGGGTAATGAGCGAGGGACCTGTCGTCCGGGACTCGGCGCATGTCAACGCAGAGACGTTTGTCATTCAGATTCACTTACCTCCAGGATTAGCTAATTCAGAGCTGCCAATACGCCGACATGATCCTCCCTCTCACCGTGGGATACGGGCTGCTGCCATCTCAAGTGTGTCTCTGTGCGTGTTGACGGCTGCTGTTTGTTTCAGCAAGCGTAATGTTTCCAGAAGCTCCGTGGCCTTAATCGCTCGGGACAAACCCTGCGCAAAAATAGAAGGTGTGTCCTGTTGGGATAGGCCGTCTTTCATTCAAACAGTCACCAACAATGTTGATATTAAAGGTGCTATGAGTATTATTTGAAATTGCTTCTCATTTGGCCCCTAAGTGAACTGCAGCCCGTAGGAGCGTTCAGAGCACTGGGATGCGAGCGAACTCAGATTGAGAAAATAAGAATCCTGAATTGATGTTAGTAATTATCATAGAAATAGTTTCAAAAGTTATGAGAGAACAGAAATGTTGCGCAATTATCAACGCTTGGACATCACTTCCTTCTCCTATTTCCCGGCAAATCCATCCTGTTTCAACTATATAATAGAACTCTGCCCTCGGGCAGTTTTACGCAATGGAGAGAGTTAGGGAAGGTCTCATTTTATTTTAAGTTAAATTACAACCTGCTATACATTGGCAATTCAAAGCAATTTATGCATGTAAAAATCGTATTCTTAATCCATTTAAGAGAGGGTTTTCTGGGCTTCACTCTAGAGATTTGGGTTGTTCATTTCCTATTAACCAAAAGTATTCCTCTTATGAATATAGAAACCCGCACATTTTGATGCATTTGAGGTCAGAGTTGTTCTCGTCCACGGTCGTCAAAAGCACAGTGTGAAGAACTGAGGGGGAAATCGGTTTATTTAGATTTCTAAACATGTTGTTCAGTTGGTGTTGAATGCTGCCCAGATTTCATTATTTCTAAACTCAAAGGTGGATAATGGCTGCGGGGTCTTTAGCGAACAATGGAACAGATGTAGCAGTAAGACAACCTTGTTCCTGGTTGTCTGACATCCATGGCATAAGCACAATTTCCCTAAGTACAACAAAGATAACATAAACTAATAGAACATATAACATTGATTTATTGGTCTTTCTTATAAATCGAACTGGACTGGAAATAGATAGATGGCGGTGTCCGAGAGGGAAAACGCGCAGTCGTTCCTGCCCGGGTATAACACGCAGAGACTGGGAGGCCATCCATCACTCGCTGTTACTGCTGTGATCCAGGCGATGCAGCAACCTCGGCCCGCAGGAAAACAGGAGTCATCATTCACAGGAAGCACAGGGAGAAGTTTAAAATGCTAAATATACCCAGTGGTGATGTAAAACCCTAATGCACTGACTGTAAACAGGTCATTCTGGGACCAGACAGAAAGCCAATTTTTACTGTCACTAATCAGAACCGGCTGCGAGATAAGGGGGTTATAGGGTGGCATGTGTGTGTGTGTGGGGGGCGGGGGGGGGCAAGAGACCTGAGCCTGCTCACATAAACCCTATTGTAAAGGAGGGGTGCCACACACACAACCACAGAATGTCTTATGATCAGATATCAGATATCCCAAGTCCATAACTCTTGACCTGTGTCGAAGGAGTTAATTTCCTATATTTTAATGTTCATGTCCACACACACACACACACACACACACACACACACACACACACACACACACACACACACACACACACACACACACACACACACACACACACACACACACACACACACATTATTTATAATTATTATTAATAGTGCAAATCCCACCATGAGGTGTCAAATAAGTATGTAAATGATGATTGTCCCACCAAGTGCAATACTATTTTACATGAAAAATGTAGGGTTCATAAATTGTCAGCCAACTATATCAGTCGATTTTTCACTGTTTCCTCATTTGGTTCATTTTACACGCATTCCCAATTAGTAATATTCCATTTATGGTTTTAAATAAATCTCACATGCCACCTCCACTTAGGTCCAGTTAGGGCACAACACACACCAAACAAGAGTCAAGTTTCTAAAACACTTCTATTCCAAAGTAGTATTTAATTTACTTTTAACAAGCGTTTTTAATTTCAATATTTATGGTGTAATCAGAGTGTCAACAAGTTTATTGGAACCAATGATAATAAATGGTTTCTCCTCATAAATGTGAGGGACACTTGCAAATGTGTTCTCCTTATTCCGGTCTGCACGGACTTAGGGTGATTGACAGGCGGTTGCTGCAAAATATCAATGTCAAATAATACATTATATCCTTGCTAAATCAAATTAAGGTTTGATTTACATTTGGTGCAATCCAACTCCATTGTAACTGTTGCTATAATTTAAAGTTTGGCAGGTTTGATTCTCATTAAACTTGCCTACATGCCGTTAACTGCTTCTAACTTTTAACATTGAATTAGTTGTTTTAGATATGTATTACTTCATTTTATAATATAAGGAGTGTCAAGAACCAAAGAAAATGATTATTATTCTTTTCCCTATCCTCTCCAAAGCAACGTTTTACATGATTAAAATACAGGTCATATTATAATTGATATTCACGGCTAACAATCCTAAACGAGTTAACAAAATGCTAAGATGTTACTTTTCCATTTTATTGAATAAGAAAAAGAACAAAAAAATATCCCCTTGGGAAAATTGGACAAGATCCATTCACCAAGTAGTACTAATGGGTGTATTTTAGCATATTTTTGACAAATATCCAGGGTTTGTGTTTCCATATTGTCTAGCTTTCCTAGCAGACTCAACCCAAATCGATTTTAAGTTCACCTTTCTTTTGTATTTGTATTAATTTTTTTCCTTCCATGCAGCACTAGCTAAATCATAGCAACATGGTTGACCTCTGGTAGCAGTGCAACTGCCAACTTCAAAAACCTTGCCCCATTCCAAGCACACACGCATGCCTGTGCGTGTGTGTGTGTGCGTGTGCACATGCACGTGTGTGTGTCCTTCATCGATTCCTCCAACAAGACCAGAAAGCAGTGTCTGGACCTTGAACCGAGGGACAGAGAAGAAGTGAAGAGAGCGGTGAAAAATGCCCCATCGTCGCGGACACTCAATCCTGTCTCGTTTTCCGGTGACATATTAAATGGGAGGAATGGAGACCGACCATAAATACAGTGGCCACACACTGACCCGCAGTAGAACACCTTGACCCCGTGACCTATGTGGGCTCAGCCATCACTGGCCCAAGGTCACAGAGAAGGACACCTTTAGAAAGTCTGCAGTTGAGGTGCTGTTCTAAAGAGCTAAAGAGGAGAGATTAGAACTTTTCATTCCAACCCATCGTGATAGAAAACGTTTCCCTTCGACCGTGGTCGGCCATAATAACTCTGCTCCCTTAGAAATCCTCTCCTCAGGTACAGAGATGACGGACACAATGGATAGAAGAACATTTCATACAGTAGTGCTACTCAACAAACCACAGCAAGTAGCAAATGTATTACTAAACAGCCTTTGATTACATTAAGTCTCCTCTTTAATCAAAGTGCTGCGGTAGGTCTATCTCCGTCGAACAGAGAGTGTTTTGTTGTTTGTTTTCTATTCGCCTTTTTGGAGGGGGGCTGTCAGAGACTCATTACTTTAAGTGTGTAACCGTCCCCGGAGGAAACAAGAGGATCGAATTTATACAAGAGCAGAATTAGCAGCGAGACACCCCCCTAACACTCACCCACTGTTGGGAGAAACACATCCTCCGTGTTCCTATTTAGTTTGCGGAAATGCATAATACTCCAGGTGTCACCGCATCCTGTCAGAGACTGACAGAGAGTTCTCGAGGTTCGCCCACAGTATTATCAGCAGCAAAACAAGAGGAGGAGGCTACTCTCCGTTCTCTGCATGTCTTACGCCAATACGTAGTCAGAATAACGTTTGAATCATTGTGATTCACCCGATCAGAATAATGAGTGCAGGCAGGATGTACAGGGTTGATAGTCATCTGTGTTTGGAAGAGGAGGGAAGAGGTTTCTGGGTGGACGGTCGTCATGGGATCAGATGAGGTGTGGATGGAATATGGGATGCACATCAGGGAGGGCATGAACCCTGAGGAGAACAGCTATTGTTATGGTGACTGAGAAATCGTTTTTTTTTGTTTTGCATTATGCTCAGGGGTGAACTATAGAAATCCTCCTGCAGCAAAGAATATCTGCATAAACACAGCAGATAGTTACCACAGCCATTGTCCCTTTTGACAAGGAAACGGTGGCAGGTTTTGTGACATATGCAAGATTTCAAACAATAAATATTCCCGTTCCTTCAACACCTACACATTGTTCTTGTTGCTAAGAAACTTAACTTACGAGCGACCCAGGTAGCGGATAGCCTTCCAATTGCTAAGCAACCACTCAGTCTTGTCCAAAGAACTACAAAGTGAAACTGATGGGTAGGATGTTTCACAAGCTGTTCGGCGGACCTGAACCGAGCACCTAAAAAACACTTAGATGAGGGTTAGATGAACAAGTGAGACGTATGAGAAAGCTGTGCTTGACAATAGGAGTAAGTCAGAGCGGTACTGATCTTGTGTTTAACCTGTGATTAACTAAAGGGCTTCACTTGGGATCGATCGGTTTCAAACTACAATTGGTAAAAGGATATTCATATGCAGGTCGCGAGAACACAATATTTAGTTCCTTGAAATGAAACATCTAGCTCATCTCTTTTCCAAGCTATAGTGAATGGCAGCGAGACATTACAAATGTCTCGCTGCCAAAAGGATTCAAGGCTTATCCACAGTTTCGTCTCAAGGTAATTGTTTGCTGCTGCATTGATTTATATAAAGGGCTGGCACAACATCCAATATAAAAAACTTTGCAATCGTTTAAATTACAATCAAAATGAACCAAAAATGTATAATAATGTTTTTAGTCCATAGATACCCTTGGTGCAGCTTTAAGAACATGTTTGGGTCCTTAATAAAGCATGGTCTATCATTTCTGATTAGCTGCTATATATGTTAGTCACATGCCATAAACAGAATATGAACAAAATACTGATACACAAAGAAGAGGCTTCACAGAGGGTTTTTTGCACCATGACACAAATTAAGACCCAATAGAAAAAAGTGGGGGAAAAGTTGCCTCTACTTTCACTATGAAGTCAATGTGATGAACAACTTGAGGCAACTTGAGGTTGTTTGACATTTTCTGTTGCTCATTCCAATGGATCAATATATTCAAATGAGCTGGCAGGACAAAATGGAGGCAGCTCTTTTTTTCTAAAACATTTGATCCAGACTGTCAGTCTCACTTATGGGAGATGGACAAACTAACCACCTTATCTTAAACCTTTGCCAGTATGGATATTTATTTAATGCTTATATTTGTTTGCCTGTTCTAATGTGGCTTAGTGTTGCCGTTTAGCCAATAATAGCTGAAAAGCTTACCCACTTTTTTCACACACACTTTGAAAGATCAAAAACGCAGAGAAGAGTAAATGTTGACTACATGGATCATCGCGGATTGTCACGCATGGAGAAACCCTAAAATCCTGGCTTTCTGAATTCCTACACTTTACAAATTAACTCCCCTGCCCTCAGATTTGAAGAGAGCCTCTGATGCCTTATCAGCCATTGCTTAATGCTCTTCCACACATTCATGTCAGACTACGCACAAGTGGCCAAATATACTCACTCGAAAAGAAAAGACTAGAAAATAATTATCAAAATGGAGCTACACTGTATTTACAATGTCTAATGATCGTGTTGATACACCAGATCTCTCTACATACATAAGCCCATTTCTGGCTCAACCCCAGAAGTCTACCGATACCTCTCTGCTGCACAGGCTGTCCAGCTTCCTCTTAGGTAAGAGTCGCTTGTTCTCTGGTACCAAGGACCAGGTGGTAGAAAATACCGGAACAGTGAACCTGTGTCCTCATGCACTCCTCACTATGGTTGTCACGTCTGTTCGGAACATTACTACAAGGGATATAGGTATCCAAAACCATGTACCTGCTCCCAAACTAGGCTTTGTGGATGATAATGCCTCACCATATGCACCCTGAATAAATAGGAGCCATTTATTTCCTCAGGTGGTCTAGCCAGGGCCAGTTTAGTGTCACAGATCAGTCTTTAGATTAGTATCTCAAGTCTGATTGCAGAACAGCTTGCGTTTCACTTTCTTTCGCTTTATATTTGATTCAGCCAATCGTCTTGCTGGAGGCGGGGATCTGTAAGCGCATAGTTGGCGAACACAGAGCGGATTTCCACTGTAAAAAAGTGTCCGTTCAGGTTTAAAACCTGCCCTGTGTATGGTGGGTACATACAATACACGTAGTCAAATCCCCTTCTGAGAGCGTCATCTACTATACGGTAGAACATCTCCGTAACCACCAGGGGAGAAGGAGTAACTCCGCCCCTTGCAGCTTTTGGTTTCCGGTCCAGGCTCTGTGCCATCTCAAGCCCAGAAGTTCCGATATTACTTAGTAGGACTACTCCCGAGATGAGGATATACCAGATATGTTGAGGTCAATAGTCCACAATCCCCCCCAAAAAAAAACGGGGATAAGAAAAAGTTTGAAAGACCCTCTTCTGCCCCTTATCCTCACTATCACCGTGAGAGAGTGGTGAAAATCTCCCAGTCTGTAATGGAAGCTGAGGGGCAGAAATGGATGTACAACACACTACGTGTGTCTTGATAAAAATGTCATCACTCTTGAGTGTGGTTGCATCTGACGGCTCGGGATCTCACACCTGTCTCCCACTGACCTTCGGCTCACTGCTCAGATGCCTGCATTTTAAGCCGTATTCTAAGCTGTATTTTAAAACATGTGCTCTTCTATTCCAGCACTCTGGAGTGTAATGCTACACTAATGTCTCGTTCTTCGTGAGCTGAGCTGACAAAGAGGCACAGGAACATCCCCCTGCCAGCCCAACTAGGGCAGAAAGCAGTGCATGGCCTCCAGGACCAATTCCATTGCAGAAAATAACAAAGCATTCTTTAGCAAAGTAAATAAACCTGTTGCTAATTATTTCCACTTGCAAAGCACACAAACATTGCGTTGGACGGAAACGTTGAAATGGAAGGATTGCAGTAAAGACGATGTAGTGCGAGGGAGAACCTTACGAATGCCTATGCATTAGTGTCACTGAAGTCCACTTGCATCATCTTCATCCGAATTCATGATTCTGCACATAGTAACTGAAGATACAACATACACCGCTAAATAAATGATTCAATAATGTATTCCCTTTATTGCATGGCATGGTATCCGTATCACTTGGATGGAGTTAAGAAGCAGATAGCTGAAGGTTGACTGGTTCCTGCTGTATTGCTAGCTTGCCTGGCTACCGAGCGCTAACTACTGCACTGCGCGCGGGGGGGGGGGGGGGGGTATTTAAAAACAATTCAGATCAGTTACTTTCGATCTTATTTACTTACGTTAAGTGAAATAGCGCTGAGAAAACAATTTGAAACGCTACTTTGAATTGGTGGCTTTATTCTGCAAAAGATTTGTGTACTTCTCCCATCTCTGAACACACATAGGTCAAACACGCACAGACAAACACACACCTTTTAACACTTTATGTTGACTCTTAGGTGCATATAGACCGTAATGATGCATGGATTGCAGCTGTGATATCAATGATTAATTACTTAATTAGTTGCGACAACCCAAATGGACTTAATTGGCGTTGCAGAGCGTAGGTAGCTCTGACGGGAGGACTCATTGCTGGGCTCAGCCTCGATGAGAGTGGAGGCCCTCTTTTATCTTTCCATATTTCCACTTTTTGGTACCCTGTAATTAGCGTGTGCACTGCCCGCTGTCCTTTGTATGTTAAATTGAAAAGCTTCTCACGTGGTGCTGGAAACAGATCAAGCAGAACTCCAGGCTTGACAAGGTTATTGTTTCTGAATGTGTGTGGATGTGCATGCGTGTGTGCGTGTGTGCGTGTGTGTGTGCGTGGTGTGTGGTGTGTGTGTGTGTGGTGTGTGTGTGTGTGTGTGTGTGTGTGTGTGTGTGTGTGTGTGTGCGTGTGCTGTGTGCGTGTGTGTGTGTGTGTGTGTGTGTGTGTGTGTGTCTGTGTGTGTGTCTTTGTTCATCATTGTGTGTGTGCGTATGTGCGTGTGTGTGAGTGTGGTTCTTCATGTATGCATGTGTGCGTGTGTGCCTTGATGAGCACATATATATATATGTGTGTGTGCCATCGGTTGTGTGTGATTTCCTCCATTGTGACTCAGCCTTTTGTGTCAGCGGTGGGTTCGTCGAGAGCCTGACAATCACATTTCTGTGGAAGTTGATTGAACTACACAAGGGGACGGAGGATCAGGGGGAAACGTGGCCACGGGGAAGAGTGTGACCTTGCCCAATGAGAGGGAGGCTAAAGGTGTGCGGGTCCATGTTCCCCCCCTCCCTGACACGCTCCCTGCTGCACTCGTTGTCTCCGCTCTCGACCAAAGCCGGTGATTTGTGGCAGATGCTGGCAGCGTGGCTAATGTTAGCGTTTATGCGAGTGGAGCGCGTTCAGCTGTCGAAAGGCGGATTGAAGTTTGTACCTGAGAGGGCCGACATATCGCTAGGCGGGCCCCCAGATGTCTCGGCCCTCCACCAGCTGTTGGCTGTTGTCAAGACAATCTCTCTGTTTTTTTTGTGTGTTGAGTCATCCCGCTCTCCCGGCACCTGGTGTCCTGTCACAGCCGCAGAATCTCTCCTTTTAAACACAAGTTGGGTTTAATAAACAGATGCAACTGTAAATGAAACGTGGCCCGGTGTGTGTGTGTGTGTGTGTGTGTGTGTGTGTGTGTGTGTGTGTGTGTGTGTGTGTGTGTGTGTGTGGTGTGTGTGTTGTGTGTGTGTGTGTGTGTGTGTGTGTGTGTGTGTGTGTGTGTGTGTGTGTGTTTGTGTGTGTGTGTGTGTATAAGTTTGTGTATGAAAGCCAACCAAATGCTCAATCAAAATGCACCAACATGTTTGTTTACACTTCTGGAAAACAAAATGGAACAGATGTAGTGGAAACAACATGAAAACTTAATCTACATCGCAACCATACAATGTATTATGCTATACAATTCCTTTTCTTTCAATGGAAATGTTTCATTAGATATGCCCCTTTGGGAACTGTGTGTGTGTGTGTGTGTGTGTGTGTGTGTGTGTGTGTGTGTGTGTGTGTGTGTGTGTGTGTGTGTGTGTGTGTGTGTGTGTGTGTGTGTGTGTGTGTGTGTCTGTGTGTGTGTGTGTGTGTGTGTGTGTGTGTGTGTGTGTGTGTGTGTGTGTGTGTGTGTGTGTGTGTGTGTGTGTGTGCGTGTGTGTGTGCGTGCGTGTGTGTGTGTTCCTCATGTGTGCGTGCATGCATAGGTGTGCGTGTAGCCTAGCTTGCACCCTAACTACATTAGAGCTGCTGCTCAGAATCTTTTCACAGAGCGGCATCGCTCATTCAGTTTGAAGAGTGTTTACAGGCCCCTCGTGGAGCCAGTGTTTCTAGGCGGAGACTTCAAAGGCCCTCACATTAAACAATAATGGCGGCTACAGTGTTCCCATGCAAAACCCTGCTGCTGGATCCCTGTGAAAACAGGCACCACTCTGACTTGTGTACGTTACAATTACACTTATTAACCGACCCGGGTGGGACAAGTCATCTGGCAGAGCCACCGAATGCACTTCTCCAATCTTCTAACTGGTAGGATGTTCCAGTGGTGTGCCATAGGGAGTTTGACTCACACCCTTAATGCTCGGGGTTTGAACCCCAATGTCCTAATGTCTACAATCCGGGAGCAAGGTACTCCCCTGACCCCCCTACCTCCTTATTATTGAAGAGCACTTTTCAATCAAATACACTACTCCATTCCTTATCTAAAATCATTATCATGATCATCATCTTCACCATCACCATCCCGATGTGAGTTACACTTCCCCTGGTCATTAACCTCAGACAAACCCAAGACATAGTCATTACAATAACACCTGGAGACTGTATACCTGCATCAACTCAAATTAGTTTTCATGGCCCAGCATAAAAGCTTTCTGCATAAAGATGAGAGCACAATTTCAAATTGTATAAAATTGTTGACCCGAAAAAAAATCTCAACCTAGATACTTTCCATTTTATATGAAGTACTAAAATATTGATGGTGATGAGTCGGATTTGGTTGAGATAGTTCGTGCCACACAGCATAAAAAAAAAGACAAAAGGGCAGTTCAAGCAACTATTTACTTTGCCAGCACACCATGAGAGAGAACATTGAATCATAGGAAAAATCTCTGTATTTCCTGCATGCATGCGCGCGTGCGCCCGTGTGTGTGTGTGTGTGTGTGTGTGTGTGTGTGTGTGTGTGTGTGTGTGTGTGTGTGTGTGTGTGTGTGTGTGTGTGTGTGTGTGTGTGTGTGTGTGTGTGTGTGTGTGTGTGTCTGTGTGTCTGTGTGTCTGTGTGTGTGTGTGTGTGTGTGTGTGCGTACATTACAGTTAGATTCCAGGGCTATATCCTGCTCAGACCACTGGCCTAGATTCAAACTGACACTATCGGCCCACACATCTGTCTTTCCCCTCAACACACACAAACAAACACACAATATCATCATGGACATGTGGCTACAGCACCCATAGGCGCGCTCGCTCTCTCTCACTCTCTCTCTCTCGCTCTCTCTCTCTCAACCACCTAGAGATGTAACTCACACAGAACAAGACGAGGACGGGCCCGAGATTGAGGAGAGATTTCCCCTCCTTCTCCGTTTCATCGAGGCTAACGGAGGACTTTAAAGCCGTTAGCCTACCAGCGTGCGCGGGCTACCTTGACGCGTGTCAGCGGGGGCGTAGGGGGTGGGGAGCACTGACGAGGGGCAGGCCAGGGGGAAAGAGGGAGGCCATCAGATCTCATACCATTACAGAGAAGGAGGCAGATAACGGGTTGAGTGTGAGAAGGCCCCTGACTCCCAGAGGGGGGGAAGAACATACAGGCTTGAATATCAAGCCAGTGAGCCTGGCCCCCACACAGCCCTGGAAGAGATGACAGACTCAACCTCTGATTGGCTGAAACTGTCAGCATTCATCAAGTGGAAAGTGAAAATAAAAACAAATAAATGCATAAATAAAAGCAGGCATCAATCAGAGAAACCTCACGCTTCAAGAACCTGCAGACCTCCCACCGACAGAGTCCTTTTAGCTGCAGGGCTTTGTACTCTCGCTCTCTCGCCTTATTGCACTCTCTCCTTCTCCCTCTCATTCTCCCTCACTTGCTCTCTTGATCTCACTCGCTCTTTCACTCTCCTCACACTCTCTCTCTATCTCTCTGCAAGAGTGTGTGAAGATAAACTGAAATAAACGACACAAGGCCGTAATGCTATCCAAGTCCCCTCCCCACGCCAGAGGGAGTGCGTCGACTGTGTCGGGTGCCCTGCGACTGTGTCGCTCTGTCCCCTTGTATGCAAAAGGCAGTATGTCATCTCTGTGAAGCTCGCAGCTAGCCTCAGCAGCTAGCCACAGCAGCTAGCCGCAGCATATCGGTTACAGCTAAACGCAAGTGATGATAGCCCGGGGGCAGTGTGACAACTTATCATCTGCCTGCAGTTTGTTTTCCAGATCTTGGACCTGCTCACTTGGCAAATCATACTGGGAGAGATAAGTGGAATGTGATGGTTGTGTGTGTGTGTGTGTGTGTGTGTGTGTGTGTGTGTGTGTGTGTGTGTGTGTGTGTGTGTGTGTGTGTGTGTGTGTGTGTGTGTGTGTGTGTGTGTGTGTGTGTGTGTGTGTGTGTGTGTGTGTGTGTGTGTGCGTGCGTGCGTGCGTGCGTGCGTGCGTGCGTGCGTGCGTGCGTGCGTGCGTGCGTGTGTGTGTGTGTGTGTGTCCCTACCCTGCCCATTCTAGTGTTCTTCAGTCTGTGTTGTATATGGTGTAATAAGCTGTTAATCATTTTGGATCTAAATTCCTAAACTACACATGCGACATTAGATTGTGAATCTATCTTAATCTTATGAAACTAAGTTACTGCAGTACGAAATTAATCACCTTTCAAAGTGTTTTGATAAAACACATCTTAAATGTAATGGTTCGTACATTTGAAAACTGGTAAAAGTCTTCAATGATGATGACTCCGGTGGGTTTAGCTCTGTATTGATTTCAGAGGTAACTGAATAAAACTAGTCACTCCTGTTGATTGTATTATACCATCAATTCAACAGAACAATATTTGTGAAATAGCTTGTTGTAAATGATTCTTGCAGGCACGGGGAAATTGATCTTTCTTTGCATATTACAAATTACTCTGTAACTAAGAAGCAGAGCCATAGTCGCCATTTAATCGCCTTTTCAATAATAAAGAACGTTTATTTTACCACGACTGTCGTTCGATAACTGACTTAGAGCCAGAAAACAATATAACATGGATGTACCCCCCCGGTGGCTGTGAGCGCTCTGCGTTCTTCTTGACCGGCGATTAGGGAGGGTGTTACAGACAGACACACCTGCACGGCAGCTTAACCACTAACATGGCAGGAGAGATGTTTTACCTAATTAATTGACTCATTATTTTGTGGCGTGCGAGAGTAATTAGTTTCAAGCATCCCCGAGTGTCTAAAGTCACTTTCAATCTCCTGCGAGAATGCCGTTAATTAAAATAAAATAAAAAAAAACTGTAAAAGAAATAAATAATACAAAAATAAAAAAAAATGTGTTTATCTCAGACACAGTTTTGGATGGCGGTATGGACACAGCATGAAGTGTAATTAGGGCTGAGGCTTGAGAGGGGGAGAGAGAGAGAGAGAGAGAGAGAGAGAGAGAGAGAGAGAGAGAGAGAGAGAGAGAGAGAGAGAGAGAGAGAGAGAGAGAGAGAGAGAGAGAGAGAGAGAGAGAGAGAGAGAGAGAGAGAGAGAGAGAGAGAGACAGACAGACAGACAGACAGACAGACAGACAGACAGACAGACAGACAGACAGACAGACAGACAGACAGACAGACAGACAGACAGACAGACAGACAGACAGACAGACAGACAGACAGACAGAGAGAGGAGAGAGAGAGAGAGAGAGAGAGAGAGAGAGAGAGAGAGAGAGAGAGAGGGGTTTCAGTTGCCAGGAGAACCAGTGCTAAGCCTCTGAGAACGCTTGTTGCGTGGGTGCTGTGTGTAAACACCATTCCTTAAGGGGATCATATTAATAGAGGGAGAGAAAGAGAGAGGGAGAAAGGGATTGGGGATGGTGAAAGAGAGAGGGATAAAGACTGACAAATGGTAGACGGTGACAGGGATAGAGTCCCACTGCTCTCCAACTCTCTGTGCTGACAAGCACCTGGGAAGCCAACGCTATGTCCCTTATGTGGCCGGGAACGCATAGTAGTGCACCGCGAGAGATCAACTCCCAAAGACGAATCCAGCATCTTCCACACCAGTCAGGAGGACAAACCGAACAAAACAGAATTTGTTCTATGATACAATACTATAAAGCCATACTATATAATACTATAAATACTATAAAGTACTATGCATCCACAGGATCTCCGTATTAAGGCTAGAGCCGCCAGCAACAGGGAAGTGAGGTCAAGAATAAAAGACAGGGAAAAGTGGTGAATGGAATAAGTAGGCGAGAGGGGAGGAGGAAGAGAAAACAGTGGAAGTGCGTGGGGTTTATTTTTACTCCAGGTGTTGCCTTTGTGCGGGCCCACCTTTGTACTGGAGTGATTGTGCTAGATTACAGAGCTGGGCAAGTGGGGTCAGGGACAAGAGATGCTGGACTGGAAGTCACCGGCAGAGAGACGGATACAAATAGCAGCAGGATGGAGGAGGGAGCGGGGGGGAGGGGTGGATGGATGGGGGTGTAGCTAGAGAGAAAGAGAGCTTTTGTATCCGCGAGGATTGGCGAAGATACGGGCCCTGCATATCAACGTCCCCAACGGGGGCCTATGGGCGCTTCAATTATTGATCACAAATGAGAATCCGGCGCCATTGCCATAGCAATGAATGGGAGAGAAGACAACGGCGACGGTACGGGGGGAAGCAATTTTCAATCAAGAAAAAAAAACATATGAACGCTCACAGGGAAGAAAAAAGGTAAAATACACCCAGGAACATTTTTGAAAGCGTGTTTCTCTGCTCTGAGCGGAATGAAAAATGCTGAATGGTGAATTGTGTTCACGTGACGTGCTCCTAAAAGAAGGCTGAGGGAGAGAGGAGAGAGAGGGATATGAGGAGAGCGTGAGGGGGAGGGAGGTGAGACGACAAGAGTGAAACATTGAGAGAGCGAGAGAGAGAGCGTGAGAGAGAGAGAGAGAGAGAGAGAGAGAGAGAGAGAGAGAGAGAGAGAGAGAGAGAGAGAGAGAGAGAGAGAGAGAGAGAGAGAGAGAGAGAGAGAGTCGATCTTCAGAAGTCAGATTTGCTTTGTAGTTATGAGTAATTTATCTCACTGCTCGACTGCAAGACACATTGTTAAGGGGGTTTCGATATTTCAGTATAACTGTTATTTTGTAAAGTCAAAAGTCCAGTGAACCAAATGGCTTCTATCGGGTCTAATTCATCACTACACCCAACTGGTCCTTGTCCTCATTAGGCCGCTGGTTTGGTCATCATAGTGCACTGTGTTTGCTTGATTACTCATGCTTGATTTCATTTGTCTGATGCAGAGCCAATTGCCTCAGAATGAGAGTCTGCAGCCGTCATGATGGTCCTGGATGGCCGGTGGAAACAGGGCCTCCACTCCTGCGGTGACATCATCGGAGCTCTGCAGACTTCATTTCACACTTCATCTCTCTCTATATGCGACACATCCACTCCACACGCAAGCACACCGCACATGCAAACGGACGCGGGGTCACACACACGAACGAACGCTCGCGCACGCACACACTCACACAAACACACACAAACACATACGCACGTACCAGTGCACACACACACTCACGCAGACACACAAACACGCACACACATGCGAACACATACGCGTAGTCGCGTACCCGTACACACACACATACACACACACACACACACACACACACACACACACGCGCGCGCACACACAAACACACAAATTATACAGCCCATATAGGTTAAAGAAACATGCTAATCATAAGCAGATACGCAGACACATTGTCAACTTGAGCCGTTTTCACGTTATGTTTTAGTCACGAACAATCAGGGTACATGAATAAGGCAGCCATGCATGGAGGGGCTTGAGCCCGATCTGCGCGTCATAATGTTAAACAGCTGTGAGGACCTTTCTCTTTGGTGGTTATGTTCAGCGAGGACATTTCTATTGTTTTGTAGTTGCTTTGCATTTTATTAACAAGTGACTAAAAAATGCGATCTGCTGTGAAATATGATAATTGAAACTAAAGACAGGAACAACTTTTGAAGGGGATCAACTATTGGAAGGATTTAACCTAGCCAGTTTATGGGAAGGAGAGGGGGGAGTCATGTGGTGATTACGTTGTGTGTCCGTGTGCGAGTGTGTGTGTGTGTGTGTGTGTGTGTGTGTGTGTGTGTGTGTGTGTGTGTGTGTGTGTGTGTGTGTGTGTGTGTGTGTGTGTGTGTGTGTGTGTGTGTGTGTGTGTGTGAGACATTTTGTGTGTGTGTGTGTGTGTGAGTGTGAGTGTGAGTGTGTGTGTGTGTGTGTGTGTGTGTGTGTGTTGTGTGTGTGTGTCGTGTGTGTGTGTGTGTGTGTGTGTGTGCGTGTGTGTGTGTGTGTGTGTGTCTGTGTGTGTGTGTGTGTGTGTGTGTGTGTGTGTGTGTGTGTGTGTGTGTGTGTGTGTGTGTGTGTGTGTGTGTGTGTGTGTGTGTGTGTGTGTGTGTGTGTGTGTGTGTGTGTGTGTGTGTGTGTGTGTGTGTGTTTGTGTGTGCCCCTCGCCATCTGCAGCCTGGTCACCTGCCCAGTCACCTTCTGCCAGTGGCCCCCATCAAGGGAGACTGTTATGAGCCCTATTGATCACACACACGCACACACATACACACTCACACACAGACACACACACACAGACAGACAAACACCATGTCTCTCGCTCACGCACACACATAACCAAATATGTACAGAAACCCTTCAACCATCATAATAATTGGGAGTACAGGACTGTGAGAGTTAGCAACCATTCCCAATGTGCCAATTATTTAGTTTCACTTCTGTTACTGGGAGACTTTATAAAATAAACGTATTTAAAGAACAACCTTGATAACAATTAAGTGGTATTTTTCACCAGGTTTTCCACGTTTATGCATGAAACAGCACGATAAGAACGCTAGTGTGGAAATATCCAAGATGCACTTTTAGCAGTCCATTTTGGAGCATTGCAAGTTTCATGACAGCAGGCCCACGTCCATCACATCTGCCGTCACATAATGAAGTAGCCTAAGTTTAAGTGCAATCGGATCCCCTTAGCGTCATGGCGTAGATCGGCTGGCTGGCTGGTGTGATTGGGAGTGGCCCTCTCTGTGAGTTTTGATGGTATGATTCTTGTTGACAAAGGGAGGAAAAGGCTGGCCAAATATTTATATTTGGAGAATATATCAGTTATACGATGTGATTTTATAGATAATATTATTTAAATCAGATTTGACTACAGATTATGTCCCGGTCATTTTAAGATAGGAGCCGGTTCAAAAAGTGATGAGCAACTTTAAGTTTTGAGCAACTTATTATGATGGACTAATTCCTTAATAGCTGATGTCAAAAAGAGACATGCAGGGTCCAGTTAAATGTGGGTTTTCTTAAAGATGCATTGTTAATATCACTCCCTATCCGCCCCTATCTCTCCCCTCCTCTCCCACTCTCTGCGTCCCTCTCGCTCTCTCTCATTCTCTTTCTCTCCCTCTTCCTCCGCTCCTTCTATCATCATACATTATATGCTGAGACCCGGTGGGCGGGGCTTAACACCGTCAGTAGCATACCATAACACGGCACTTCAGTCACAAGTCAACACGTTGGGCGTGATATCATGGTGACAGCTCCCGGGGGGAACAGAGTCACTAAATTCCCTGTGTGATGTCATCTGGTATTCAGCACTGGCCGACCCCATAAACATGCAGCGTCCTCTGATACAGTCAGAGAACTTTTGCTTCATTGTGACGTCGAGAGGGAATTTGAAAGTGCTCCGGTGTGGCTGAAGTTTTGCTGAATGTAAATGTGATGAAGAGAGGAGAAAAGGAGGGTGAGAGAGAGAGAGAGAGAGAGAGAGAGAGAGAGAGAGAGAGAGAGAGAGAGAGAGAGAGAGAGGAGAGAGAGAGAGACAGAGAGAGACGAGAGAGAGAGAGAGAGAGAGAGGAGAGGAGAGAGAGAGAGAGAGAGAGAGAGAGAGAGAGAGAGAGAGAGAGAGAGAGAGAGAGACCTACCCAGTGCAGTGTGCTAAGCTGCTATGGTAATGGCCATCTGTTGGTGGTGCAGCAGTGCAGTAAACTATATCTGATAGTAAGGCAAGATGAGACACGGGCGTGCACACACACACACACACACACACACACACACACACACACACACACACACACACACACACACACACACACACACACACACACACACACACACACACACACACACACACACACACACACACAGTGAATGCATATATACGACAATCTGACTTATTTGTACAATATACATTTTTACAAAACACACACGCATTCCTATACAGATAATGCTCATATTATTCCGTCATGCAAGTTTATGAGGCTAATAAGTGTGTGTTTGTATGCTTGCGTGTGTGCTTGCGTGTGTGCTTGCGTGTGTGCTTGTGTGCGTGTTTTCCCTCAATTATGCTGCGGTAGGTGGGGGTGGAGACAGAGACGATTGATATTTAGCATCACACAGACTCACTCACACTCACACTCACACCCAAAGCATTCGGCGACATCATTTATTAAGTGTGTTTCTTTGTTCCCAGTGATAATCACGTAGGGGTTGCAGTCGGAAATATGTGATGCATTGACGTCAGACCAGAGGTATCTACAAACTGCAGTTACTGAAATATACAGGCACGTGGGTGTGTGTTGTTTAAGAGTGCACACAGGCCTTTGTCAAATTTCAACAAACATTCTACTGAAATCCTGTTGTTTAGGAGTATTACGTTCCTTCAAGTCTCAAGGAATAAGTTGATGAAACAGCGCAATCCATGAAATATATACACTTTAATTGGCTATGTGTAGAACATAAGACAAAGCCCAGTGTTTACACTTTTTTTTACAAAGAACTTGCTGGTCATACAGATGGCGAATAAGTTAATGTTGTTCCGCCAGATTAGTTGTAGTTGTTGTGTCTGGGTCATCATTGATTTAGCTCACCTATTTTATTTCATTAGTTCATTTTCCTGGCGATGTATTTAGCATTTCAACCAAATCTTCACTTAACAACTACAAATATACCCTGCAGAGGGTTTCAATGGGGGCTCTAAAAGTCAAACACTGCTGAATGTTGAGTATAATGTGTGTATGAACGACTGTTATTATTAGTATGGTGACTAGCTATGCAAATTATAAGCAAACAAGGTTATAAGACCATTTTTGCATGTGGCAAATTACCATATTCATAAAACATCCTTGGAATCATGGTTATATTTTACAAGGGCCAAATAACCAACCAGGAATTTACTGTATAATTCCAGCACTAATATAAGATGTAAAGTGCCTTAAGAAAGGTCAAACAAGGTCCTAAAATACTAGAGTAAAACTCTTTTTTTGGTATATGTAGGAAAAAGTTTTCAATCAAACATTGAGCCATGAAAGATAATGTTGTATGGTATGTAATAGAGTGAATCATGTATCAATCCCCTTTGATTCCCTCTGATTGGGTATTCAAAGCTGCTGCCCTATGGTACAATCCTCAGTACACTACATTACACTGACATAATGCCTACTGCCAATCTGCATAGACATTGTAGTGAGCTGCAGTTGCCAGCCCAATTTTAATCAACCTATTTACAGCCGAGGAAATAAACTGGAAACTGAATAAGTAGCACGATAGAGACAGAATGTTATGTAAATATAAGTGCTTTGTGTAGATATTGTGTGTGTGTAAGTCATGGATGTATTAACAATGAGTTATTGGTACATATAATTGAAACAGCTCTTACTGAATGACTTGTACCCAGCTAACTGGCTGTTCTGTGGAATAGCAAAACCACACTGTCATATATTATAATGGCGAGGGTAAATGCAAACACAGGTTCTTCATACAAATGCAGTGAAAATGCAGAGAACAGGCGCACGTATTGCAAGCTGTTTCATCACATGACACCGTGTTGCCATGTGCCCTGCATGCAGTATAGTGCGTGTGCGTATGTGCGCTTGACACACACACACACACACACACACACACACACACACACACACACACACACACACACACACACACACACACACACACACACACACACACACACACACACACACACAAACAGAGAAAGAGAGATAGAGAGCGAGAGAAAGAAAAAGCGAGACTGAGAGTGAGAGTGAGAATAAGAGAGAGAGAGAGAAAGAGAAAAAAGCGAGAGAGTGCGAGAGAGAGCGTGAGAGAGAGAGAGTGTGAGAGAGTGAAAGAGCAAGAGATAGAGAGAGAGAGAGAGAGAGAGAGAGAGAGAGAGAGAGAGAGAGAGAGAGAGAGAGAGAGAGAGAGAGAGAGAGAGAGAGAGAGTGTAAGAGAGTGAAAGAGCAAGAGAGAGAGAGAGAGAGAGAGAGAGAGAGAGAGAGAGAGAGAGAGAGAGAGAGAGAGAGAGAGAGAGAGGAGAGAGAGAGAGAGAGAGAGGAGAGAGAGAGAGAGAGAGAGAGAGAGAGAGAGAGAGAGAGAGAGAGAGAGAGAGAGAGAGAGAGAGAGAGATGCTGAGAGAGACCCTGAGAGAGACCGTGAGAGAGACCGTGAGAAAGACGAGTGCGAGAGAGAAGAGAAAGAGAGAGAGAGAAAGAGCAAAAGAGAGAGATGGAATAAAGGAGTGTGAGAGCGGGAGAGAGAGAGCCAGAGAGCTCGTGAGAGAGAGAAAAAGCCAGAGAGAGGGGAGGGGGGCGGGTAGGGGACACGTGGGTAGTGCCTCCTGCTGCTTCTTGTCATTCCATCCAAAACACTTGAGGTCAATCAGATGCCAACAACAGCCCTCTCCTCTCTGAAGGGCCCCGACGAGAGGCACTCAGCTCGCATTATCCATACGCTGTCATTCAAATCCCCTCGCCTCTGAGGTGACACACCTCCGTCATTACGCGTGTTATTAAGCTTAGACACTTCTTCCACACACGCAGGTGACCATGAAGCCCAGCGTGGGGTCCTCATGGGCAAGGCTTTTGATGTGCCATGCCTGGTGTGTCGGGGACCCGCACAAAGGAGTGACATCAAAGCTTAACCTAGAAAACCGGCACGGATACAAGCTCACACACACGCGTACGAATGTGTGTGTGTGCAGCGAATTCATATGTACGCCTGTGTAGGTCTGTATGCCATCTATGCATATATACTGTATCTATAATATAGAAATATGTACTGGGTATGAATATACATATATTTATATACATATACATATACATATATATATATACTGTATATATATATATACATATATATATATATATATATATATATATATATATATATATATGATATATATATATAACATATATATCATATACATATATCATACATATATAATATATATATATATATATATATATATATATATATATATATATATATATATATATATATATATATATATATATATATATATATATATATATATATATATATATATATATATATATATATATATATATATACAGTATATATATATATGCTGTAGGTATTATATGTACACAAAAAGCCACTCAATGAACAGTGCGATCACATGTACCTACCCTCCCATGGCGAGACATCTATCAGGTCACAGAGTGCTGTGGGTTTGATGTAATTCAGTGCAAGTGCTGCAAACACAATTTACATGTTGCCTCAAAAGGCCTGCATGCTGTACTCTATTCCCCTAACCCTTACCTTCATTACGTACTTAGACACTGACGGAAGGACAACAACAACTAGGGGAGGGCAAGCCGAATGACACCGCTTTTTATCATTTAGCAGAGAGAGAGAGAGAGAGAGAGAGAGAGAGAGAGAGAGAGAGAGAGAGAGAGAGAGAGAGAGAGAGAGAGAGAGAGAGAGAGAGAGAGAGAGAGAGAGAGAGAGAGAGAGAGAGAGAGAGAGAGAGAGAGAGAGAGAGAGAGAGAGAGAGAGAGAGAGAGAGAGAGAGAGAGAGAGAGAGAGAGAGAGAGAGAGAGAGAGAGAGAGAGAGAGAGAGAGAGAGAGAGAGAGAGAGAGAGAGAGAGAGGAAAAATAAGTCACCAGGGCAGCCAAAAAAATAGAAATTAGGGCATATTTGAGTCTAATTTCCCATGGTGATCCATCCTCCCAGTGCTATGGAGGTTTGTGTGTGTGACTGAGTGATGAGGCCTGATTTGGGCTTACCTGTGAAAGATCTGCCATCAATGAAACCAACACCCCATTCCAGACGCATACACACGCACACAAATCTATGCACACACATACACACACAACCACACACAAACACACAGACCCGTACAAAGACGCAGACTCAGACAGTTATACACCAAACACACATGCACACAAACATTTAGGCACACACATACCCACACACGTACAATGACGCAGACTCAGACACCTTTGCAAACACAAACACACAAAAATTTATATGCGCACACACACACACACACACACACACACACACACACACACACACACACACACACACACACACACACACACACACACACACACACACACACACACACACACACACACAAACACACACACACCATCGTCTCCAGCTCTCGCTGTCATCACATTCATCAACCGTATCACACCTCTGTTTCCAGAACCATAAGTGACCAACCAGGGGCAATCCTGGAGTAAGTCAAGAATAACATAAACTGCTTAGAAACACACTGAAGTTAGTTTGGGAATATGTTTGGGGACACGGATGAAATTATATAAATTAAGTAATGGAGCAAATTGATTGAAACAACAAGTAATAAAGAATTTAATCGAGAAGTCTTTGCTATTTAAAACATAATCTAAATTACTTTTGTCAAAATATTGTCAATAGGGGAGCCATTAAAAACAATGTTTCTATTTATTTGTTTAAATGGCTATCTTAATAAAAAAAAAAAAACTTTAGTAACCAATGGACCTTTAGGCCTATATAAAATAAAATAAAATGTTGACAAAGTGTTTTCTGTAATGAAAAGGTAAATTGTTGGCGAATGCATGCGATGAAAATCGCAACAAACATTGCAATAAAAGGTGTTTATTTTCTATTTTCCTTTTCTGCTTCTGTACTTTTCTGCGAGCCTTCACGTTGTTTGTTTAGAAGTCCACTCAGAAGACCAGGAGGGAGGTGTTCAACGCACCCCTCCCTCCTTTTACCATGTACCCCCCAAGTATCCCCCAGCCGCCTCACCCCCTGACCCCTCCCATCCATCATTCCCTCCCTGTCCGGCTTATTATCACCAACCCTCCCCCTGAACCACCACCACCACCGCCACCCCCCAGCACCCCCCCCCCCCCCCCCACCCACAGCAGACCAGCGCCGGCCGGGCCTCACCCCTCCTGCACCTCAGCCATCCCTCAGCTGCCAGGCCATTGTCCCGCCCGACATCCATCCAGCCCCTTAATGCATCCCCCCACTTACTGTAGCCCCTCTGCTGCCTGCTCCACCCCCCCACCGCCCCCCCCACACACACACACACACTCCGTCGCCCTCTCTCCTTGGCCACCCGGCACCAGCAGCCCTCCAATCATCCACTTTATCTCTCACCTGTACTTTAGTGCCCCTGAACCTGACACCCCTGTCTCCCTATCCCCCCCTCCTCCTCCTCCTCCTCCCCCTCCTCCTCCTCCTCCTCCCCCCTCCTCCTCCCTCCTCCCACTCCTCTCCTCCTCCTCCTCCCCCCTCCCCCACTCCTCCTCCCCCTCCTCCTCCCTCCCCTCCTCCTCCTCCCCCTCCCACTCCTCCTCCTCCTCCCTCCTCCTCCTCCTCCCTCCTCCCCTCTCCTCCTCCTCCTCCTCCTCCTCCTCCCCCTCCTCCTCCTCCCTCCTCCCTCCTCCTCCTCCTCCCTGCCTACTGTCTCCTCTCCCAGGAGATAACGTGGGAGGCCGTGGGGGTGTGGGGGGTGTGTGTGGGGTGGGGGGGGATGCTTCGAGCGTCTCAGCGCGGTGTGAACCGAGGTGATCTTGGCAGGATTACGCGAGACAAGAGACGGGATCCACTCAGGGAACCTGACGAGCAGATCCGCAGATACAGACAGACAGACAGCCCCCTGGGGGGGGGGGGGGGGGGGCGGACAGCCAAAGGAACAAACAGAGACCCCCCCCACACAGACCTCAGAAGCAGCAGCACCACCAGCTCCATCCCAAACCCCACCGCCGCTGTAGGGGGGGGTAAACAAACCAGGCGTCCCAACATCTCACAGCTATAACACGCACAATTATGCATACATAATCACTGTGCGTTACGCAACTAAATGGGTTACTGGTACATGAATAATTTGTATTTGATACTGGGCCATGGAGCTCTGTGTTTTCCTGCCTGCCACTTTTTTAGCTGCTTTCATTTTTTGCTCCACAGCCTCTGTAGAGGGTGGATTCTGGTGTAATCAGCTTTCCCATGCATGCAAGAGGAGGCTCCGTGTTGGAGCAAACAAGGGGAGCTCATGCAGGGGAGATAAGAGGAGCTCGGCGAGAACAAGGGGTGCCCTTCAGACCTTGGCCAGGAAGCATTACTTGACACGTTTTATTATGGCCGCTTTTAACAACAGGTGTCCGTCTAAACTCCCCTTTCACTTCACTCTCTTCAACATGTGCGGTGCGTGTGAGTGTGTGCGTGTATGGGAGTGTGTGTGTGTGTGTCTGCTCACATGTGTGGTTGTGTGCTGTAGGGAGTGTGTGTGTGTGTGTGTGCGTGTGTGCGCTCGCACCTGTGTGTCTGTGTGCGTCCGTGCATGCGTGACTGCTCGCATGTGTGTCTGTGTAGGGTGTGTGTGTGTGTGTGTATGAAAGACAGACAATTCCCGATGATCATTGTCTAGCGGGGGGGTAGAGACATTTTTGATAACCTAAAAAGGGACAAACGAGCATGAAAAGTCGTCGCATTGTCAAAGAAATGCGGGCACGCACACATCATAAGACACACACACACACACACACACAGACACACACACACACACACACACACACACACACACACACACACACACACACACACACACACACACACACACACACACACACACACACACAGACAGACAGACAGACAGACAGACAGACCCATTAGACAGACACCCCTAAGACTCACACACACCGGCGTGCACACACTCACACATTATGATGTGTAGATTGCAGGGTTGGCGCTGCCCCCTCTCTGGGTGCAGTGTGTAATTAGCAGTGCCATCTGTATGCTGTGGGCTGTGTGAGAATCGGAGGTGAGGACAGAGAGGAGAGAGGGGGAGAGGGGGGGGAGAGGAGGGAGAGGGGGGGAGGAGGAGGAGGAGGAGGAGCACGGCTGCCCGTCCTTACTTCCACTCCAATCATTGCTTTAGCCCCCCCGACCGTCGCCTTCTCTTCATTACCGTTCCTCGTTATTCCCCTAGAAAATACTTCCCTGGGATTGAGCCATCAGCTCATAACTGCTCCATCTTCCCTGAATAGCTCACGCTGCTTCCTTTGTCCTTGCCAGTGCCGTGTCGTTCTCTCGTCATCTCAAAAGTCAATTCAGTGCGGTTTGCGTGCTGTGCCTGCCGGTGTCCTCCCAGCCTCGTTCTAACCTACTTTTCAGTCCACCAGAACCCTTCCTCTGCCAGACACACGCTCTTATTTGGTGCTTCTCTTTTGTCTTTTCTCTTTTGCCGTTTTCCTGGCGACACGATCGCCTCGTGCAATACCTGACCCGTGACCCAGACAAATGTATCTTCCTCCTCCTCCTCCTCCTCCGTCTCTCTCTGTCTGTGGCTCTCACCCTCTTGAAAAGAGCAAAGGAAGAGAAGTAGGGAATAAAGAAAGATTATCCCTTTATCTCTCACTTGATCTCCTTTTAATCTCTTGCTTCTATCCTCCTATAGATTCAAGGTTCAATATTTAAAGGATTTGCTGGGATGGAACACGTACATTTTTTACATAAACATAAATTACCAAATAATAGGTCTCATTCTTTCTCTCTTTCTCTGTCTCCCCATCTTGAGACTTTTTCGTCATCGTCCTTCTTCCCTCTCATCTTCAGATCGCTTGTTTCTTTAGCCCAGATCTCTCTCTCTCTCTCTCACTCTCTCTCTCTTTCCTTTTTTGTTTTCACCAGACCCACTAGGGGGTGTCTCTCTCTGTGGAGGAGTCGCAGATCTCTCTCTCTCTCTTTCTCACTCTCTCTCTCTTTCCTTTTTTGTTTTCACCAGACCCACTAGGGGGTCTCGCTCTCAGTGGAGGAGTGGCGGGTGCAGGTTTAAGATAAGAGGAGAGAGAGACGGGCGAGAGACAAATGGCAGGGGAGAGATGGCTGGAGTTGTGTGTGTGTGTGTGGGGGGGGGGGGGGGGGGGATTGGAGGTGAGGACAGTGAGTAATAAATAATCCAGAAAATAGAGAAAAAGGGAGGATAAAGGACTAGTGTAGATGTTTCAGCGGCGTTGCGTTCGTCGAGTTGTTGCAGGTTTAATATAAATGAGTAATGTTAGGTTGTTACGTTATGTTCTGGTTTAACATATTTTGATTCATGCAATGATTGATTTAATAATTACAATTATTATTAATATATATATTAAAGCATTTGTAAACCAACTGGAAATGATGTCAAATACATTCGCAAGGACTGCAGAAGTAAGCCTTCCCGGCTAGCTCCGACACATTTACAGAAATGTTCTTAACGTGTGCTGTACCTGTCAAAAAAAAAACCGGTAACTGAATTAGGACGACTGTACTCGACTGTAACTCACCAAAGCTCCAAGCAGTAAAATGTATTGGTATTAGCATCGCTTCATAACAAGCAATAACACAGGGTACAGTCGTGCAGGACGTCAAAATCACTGCACAATTCATTTGTTAGCAGCGCAGGCTTCCCGCTCCGCCGCCAAATGAAGAGCCATGTGCTTTGTTAGCGATAAATTGCATGAGAAAAATTGACATCTTTTTTTATCATGAAGTTGACCGACTACTGATTGATGTTGGCACACTACGGAATTTAATTTGGGTATTTAATGAGCTCAGAGCATTGAAAAAGAAACCTCACGACTCGAAAATGATTGTCATCCGATTTTTAATCTCCCCATCAATGCAGCCACAGCAGTCTTGGCAGCCACGAGACCCAGTGGGTTTTACTGGAAACAATAGCCATCACCATGGTATCCATCCAAGGCTCTGATGTTCCGTTATTTAATTGGCAGTACTAAGTGATACAAGGCCATTGATTGGTTCAGCCAACTTTCTCACATGCCACAGATGTCCTCAGTTTACCTCAGTGGGTTCCGAGTTGTGTTCAACACTGATAGCAGCAATATTAATCACAGACAAGACCTAATTATGGAGGGAATAATTAGAAGCGAAAAAACTATAGGTTAATTAAAAATAACATTAATTGATGTATTAATTGGTTTATGTTAATTTGATACCCCATGAAATTGAAAGTATCAGCTCGGAATCCGGCAGGGGTGAACTGCAGACAAGGATAAAAATGATGAGTGCTGTGTGTGCGCAGCAGACGCGAGGCTGCAGCCAACAGCGAGGCAGCAGCCAACCACGAGGTGAGGAAGGTCGCATTGCACATGAAGAGGTTGGTGTCAATGCGATACTGTTTGAAAAGACAAAGTCATGAAAACCGGAAAAAAAAAATGTTGCCTCACAGGTTTTTGCTAATTGGAGGGCCAGACGGGCCCGTTTCATCAATTAGTCTCAACCGAGATCTGCTTCTCCATTCAAATCAGAGGGAAGCCAAAAAAAACAAACAACAGAAACATCTAAAACACAGATATACAGTTTTGGTGGGAAAAATGGTTGGAAATGCACAAACGCACGGAATGCAGGCGCACATCTGAAGGCTGGAGGAGCCTTTGTTCTAAGGAAGAGCGAGGGGAGATGAAGAAGCGTCTTCGTCTGGGATCTGGGTCAGAGCTGGGAGTTACTGAGCATCTCTCCCTGGCAGTGGCGCGCTGCCGTAATGACTCTGGAATGTCTCTCTGTTCTTGGGATTGGCTGTGGAACCTAGCTCCACGGATTGCTCCCCCCCCCTCCTCCGCATCAAGCCTCGCTCGCTTGCACAATCTACTGTATTACGCCAAACACTGCTCGAAAATTAAAACACCCTTGCATTCAGAAGGTGACCACACACATGTGTGTGCACACGCAAATACTTGCACAGTCCACATGCACACCTTTGCATGCATAGGAAACACATGCATGTACCTGTGTGTTCACACACACAACCACACACACACACACGCACGCACAAGCGGCTTATTGCAGACAACACATTCATATACACACACCACAAACACATATGAATACACATGATCACACGCACACACACATACACACAACACACATAACCACAAGCACACACACACACACAGGGAGACGCACAACAAATAAACACGCTCACACACAGTCACATGGCCGCGATACAAAGTTAATGAGAGGTATCAGCCATATCAGGTTATGAGACAGTCAGTAAGGCAGCCGAGGCTGGCTGCTGCTGCTGCTGCTGCTGCTGTTAAACTATGCCTCTCCTTGCTCCACGCGTCACGCTTGTCTCCTGAAATATCACGAGCGCCATGCTTACTGTCAGCAGCCACGGTGCAAACTCCTTCCTAACGCCCCGCCCGGGCCTCCGGACCACGCTAATCAGATTGGCCCCCGTGTGCAAGGGTTCCCAAGCACCCTCTGCCCCGCACTCAATCATGGCCGGCTCCGCGTGGAAGCAGGGTTTAATAAATGTGTTTTACAATTCCCCTCGACAAACCCACCACAACATACAGGCCCCTCGCTCACTAAGGGGAGGCAGGTGCACAATTAGGGTGCATACAGGCACACGATGACACGCATACTTCCTGCTTTGTTATGCATGTACACACACACACACACACACACACACACACACACACACACACACACACACACACACACACACACACACACACACACACACACACACACACACACACACACACGTTCACATCCATGCTCTCACTCCCACACATCAAAAGACGCAAACATGCTCTCAAAATCACACACACCCACACACACACATTTACACGCCAAAACACAATGCACACACACACGCCCTTACACACACACACACATTTTTTTGCATTACTGTATAATTGAAGCAGGGGAGGCATTTGATTGACATTAGCGATGTGACTGTAGATCTAATTTTCTCGGCTTGATGGAGAGGAACAGGGAGGGGGAACGTGACAAATCAGCCTGTCAGTCAAACACACCGCCGGCCCCGGCGCTGGCGCCCTGTTTTCGAATGGATGGAGCGCCCGCCGTGTGCACAGAAACAATCCCGCAAATAATGGAGCACAAAAGGATTTGTCACTCTCGCCCATCAAGCACGGAGGCTCTAACGGCGCGGTCGCCGGTTTGAGTCCGGGCGTTTGGTTTGTCCACGCGTTCCAAAAAGAACGGCGGGAAAGTGAACGACATCTGAATCTGAGATTGCTATAAAACATGAAGCGAAGAAAGAAAACGAAGAATAAAGCGGGGGGGTGGGGGGGGGGGTGTTGTTTTGTGTTTGTTTGTTTGTTTGTTTGTTTGTTTGGTGTAGGTGACGGTGACCCCCGGGAATCGACAGGTGTGAATATCACAGAAGTCATCGATGTCGGCTGATTGGGAACGCCGTGGCGCCTCCCATGGTCCGAGGAGAGGCGGAGGTGTGACGGATCGCTCCTGCCCCCCCCCCCCCGCGCGCGCGCGCGAGCGCCGCGTGTCAGGAGGTCAGGAGGTGTTTCTCTCCGTACGTCGGGGGGCCCAGAGCGCCGAGGTGACCAGGAAGAGGAAGGGCCCTATCAGGTGCATCTGTGTTCCCTCGGCCGGGTGAGGCTGTTCTGTGGGGGTCTGCTCTGTTATCGCCCACGTATTGCGCTTGCATCTTATCACTGACATCTCTGTTTTCTGCGATATAAACAAAATAACCGTTATTTTTTTTTTCTTTGAAAGATAACAATGCAACCAGACCGCTACAGGGGAGATATTCGTCTTCCTGGTATATCCTCCCTCACCTCTTCCTCTCCCTCCTCCTACCTATTTCGATCTCTTAGAAGGGCCTCAATGTATGGAGATAGAGATCCGCAGAATACGCAGAAGACCCAAAATAACTTGATGACTCACGTTCAAAAATGGCTTGTTTGGATGCCAGGAGCCACGGTAATTGAAGTGATGAAGTTGTTGTGCAGACAAGTGAATGTGTCAATGATTAATCGTCGGGCCAGGGGAAAATGAGTTGAAATAAGCATCCAAAATAATAGCTCGCTCCGTGCTCTCTCTCTTCTCTTCCTCTCTCTCTCTTCTCTCTCTCTCTCTTTCTCCTCTCTCTCTCTCCTCTCTCTCTCTCTCTCTCTCTCTCTCTCTCTCTCTCTCTCTCTCTCTCTCTCTCTCTCTCTCTCACAACGTGTCCTGTTCCCTGCCTCTCCGGCTGCCACACCCCCTCCCCCTCATCCATTCAGACATGGCTCTTGCGGTGCTGAAGGAGACCCTGGGAGAGAAGCAGGGGCACCAGAGACCGACACGAAGCTCTGGGGTTAGCGTGTTTTAGCAGACATTGTCTGTCTCACAAGCTCTCGGCCAGATGGGCTATCTTCCCCCGTAGAGGGGCAGCCCATTCCTGCTTCTAGAGAGCTTCTATATCTGAAAACGTTATTTTTACCGCATGCATCACAACCCCACACACACACACACACTACCCCCCCCCATACCACTCAACACATATCTATCTATATACAACACATTCCTCTCTCTCTCTCTCTCTCTCTCTCTCTCTCTCTCTCTCTCTCTCTCTCTCTCTCTCTCTCTCTCTCTCTCTCTCTCTCTCTCTCTCTCTCTCTCTCTCTCTCTCTCTCTCTCTCTCTCTCTCTCTCTCTCTCTCTCTCTCTCTCTCTCTCTCCCCCTCTCTATGTCTCTCTTGTCATGTCCGTCTGTCTGTCTGTCTCTTTCCCTGCCTGTCTGTCTCTTTCCCTGTCTGTCTGTCTGTCTGTCTGTCTGGCTATCTCTCTCTTTTCCCCCTCTGTGTCGCCAATTCAAAGTCAAGGAATGCAAAGGATTACTGTCTCCTCCTAAGTGTGTGTGTGAGTGTGTGTGTGTGTGTGTGTGTGTCTGTGTGTGTGTATGTGTGTGTGTGTGTGTGCGCTGCGCGTGTGTGTGTGTGTGTGTGTGTGTGTGTGTGTGTGTGTGTGTGTGTGTGTGTGTGTGTGTGTGTGTGTGGGTCAATATATTTGATTGGTTTTGTGTGTATATCTCAGGAATGAGAACACAACTGGGCAGAATTTATTAAAGGACCGAGAGACGACAAGTCTCCCTGTCTGGACACACCACACAAACACACAAACACATGCGTGCACACACACGCGCGAGCGCACACACACACAAACACAAACACACACACACTCTCTCTCTCTCTCTCTTTAAATTCCCTCCAATTGGTCCGGCCAATTGGCTACAGAAGGCTAGCAGTGTGTTGCCAGCATCGACACATAATATTGTTTATCGTCTATGTTTGTCATTGTCAATCAATCATGGTTTGACAGGCTCAGAGACAGCTCTGACAGTGCTGTCAATCACAACACAAACCAGGGAGGGTGGGACCTCATGGTATGGGCCGGAGTTGCGGGACGGAGCTGAAAATGGATAAGCGTAAGAAATGCCCAGGTGGCGCCGAAAAACTGCGACTTAAAAAGCTGAAGTCTCTGGGGGTGAAAGCTGCTAAATGTTCAAAATTGACAGACCTATTTGGTGCCGGGGTCACCACCCCAGCAGGTGCTGCTGCGCCGGGAGACGAGTGAGTGGGGCTAGCTAGGCTCCATTTTGAGACATGTCCAAAAAAAAGTAGACAACGTTTTTACATACATTGAATGCATACTTGGAACAACATATTAGCCCAGAGTTGAAGGGCTGTCACTGTTGGTAGTTGTGGTTCATTTTGTTTAAAGATGCCAAATTGTGATATTAGGCTATGGGTTATTATTGTTCCGATGATTTAGCTAAGCTAGCCAACAGCTGCTAACATCAGCAGTCTATTGTTGCCATAGCAACATTAAACATTGATATGGACTTATGAGCTGTAAATAGAGATGCGGAATCAAGCTGTATTGTAAATACAGATGAGATACATTGAATTTTAGCACAAAATAATAAGTAAACCTATAGGAAATTATTTAATTTGCAATATTTGCCATTGAATTTATTGTTATCTTTCAATTCATTTATTGTTTACTGAGGTTATAACTATTTTGTATGTATAATTTGTGTGTAACTTTAATTTCTATGTGTTACTTATACTGTTGTTTTCAAATGGCTGTGTACAGTGCTGTCTTGAGTATTGTCACAAAGATCTTACTTTTTTGCATTGGAAAACACCTAGGGCCCTATCTTGCATCCGGCGCAAGTGACTTAGTCACTGGCGCATGTGTCGTTGCTAGTTTACAACTGGCGCAGAGCGTTCTTTTGCCACCAGCGCCACTCGCCGGTAAATTAGGGAATGATCTTGCGCCCCAAGGGGCGGTTCGGCGGAAGGAGGAGGCGTGTTCTGGCGCAAACGGTATTTTGACGTTTCTGAAAACCATTGCGCTACTGACCAGGAAATACCTGGTCTAAAGTCAGTGGCGAGTTGTTCAGATGCTATTTTAAGGGCGCATGCATAACATGCGGCATGCGATGCATACGGATTTGCTTGTGCACCTCGCGCAATACACTTTGCCTTCTCTCATCTACCACGGACAGCAGTTCCCATTTTGCAAACCATACATAATTAATTTTTGTATATAAATTTAATATAATAATAATATATATAAATATAATAAATATTATATTATAATTTTGTCCAGGCTGCTGAAAACAATTACGGCGATTTCCTCCCAAGCCGCTTTTCACGGAAGCAATTTTGGGTGGGTTTTTCCCATCCCCATATATAGCCAAGTCGCGTTCTTTGACTGGCTCTGACCAAAGCACATCGGTATCTTCTGTGGTGAACCTTTCATTGCGTGCGCCTGGCAAACCCGCCATCATAATAGCATTATCGCCAAGGAACATGCGCCGATCGTTCTTATAAGGGGCTTGCGAAGGGAAAACGGCTCTGATTGGTTCATTGCACGTTACGCCCAAACCACACCTACGGGTAATTAGGCTGCTTCAGACCAACCCTTTTGACGCTTGCGCCGCGGCGGAAGTGTCATTTATCTGCCTGTAAAATAGCGATAGCGCCGTAGAACCGCCCACAAAGCTACTTGCGCTTTGCGCTTTCCCACTTGCGTTTCAGACCGTTAAAATAGGGCCCCCAGTGTCATAATGAAAACATGACAAAGCCATTAGTGTTGTTACGGTCATGAACGTTTAGTTTAATATGAACTAATCTTTTATCTTGAACATTATTCTGTACTTTTGAGTTATTTCCCCATCCAATGATAAATGCTTTCCCTATGTCCAGCCCAGACAGGTTCAGGGCAAGTCCAGCTGGTCAGCTCAAGTAGAGAGGGCCAGACCAATGCAGGACTCCAAAAGACTCCACCACCTGAGAGGGAAAAGGCTGTAGAGAGGGTGGAGTTTGTCAGCACAAAGACAGGATCACCTGAGAGAGAAATAGCTGTAGAGAGTGAGGAGTTTGTCAGCCCAAAGACAGGATCAGCTGAGAGGTAAACAGCTGTTGAGAGCCATGAGTGTGCCAATAAAAAATAACTGATATTTTCACAACCTGATCAGAAAAATGTCGTCATTTTTGAATTACCATCCTCAGCAAAAAAGTAGCAATCCAGTGTTGCAGAAAGTGTTCTGTAGCAGACACGGCACCAGTAGAAAGTGGCTGACGTACTGTCCAGAGCATCAAATGCTGTATTGTTTCATCTGCATGGCATTCGGTAAGAGAACTAAAAGTAGTCTGTTCTTCAGTGGCAGCATATACCCTGGAAGACCACACAGTTGATCATGGTAATTTCTTGGAACTCATACTTCTACTGGGGAAGTATGACTTCTGTTTAAAGAGCACCTGGACAGCTGCATTGAGAACAGCAAAAAGTTCCATTTGTCTGGTGGCACAAAAGGCAGAGGCTCCCTTGTAACTTTACTCTCCAAAACCACATTCAACTCAGTGATAGATGCAATTCACCATCCGTTTCAGGAAAACATCTCCAGTGATATCAAGAAAGCAGGAATGTTTTCAGTTCAACTGGACACAACGCAGGACATCACCTATCAGGATCAATGCTCTATAATTATGAGGTATGATACTGACGTTGTTCATGAGAGTCTTGTTGCAGTGCTGAAGTGCAGTTCGTCGACTGGACAGGCCTTTGTCGACGTGCTGTCAGAAGTTCTGGACAAAATGGGCTTCAGCAAGGCCATGTGCATTGGAAATGCGACTGATGGGTCATCAAACATGCAAGGCCAATACAAAGGATTCTCCCCACTGTTGTCTGCACAATCTCCAAACCAGATGCATGTATGGTGCTACGCACGTGTACTAAATCTGGTGCTTGCAAACACAACCCAGATTGTTATTGAGAGTGGGTCCCAGTTTGCACTCCTCAATGGCATTGCGGTATTCATCAAAGAGTCCTTCAAAGGATGAATGTGTTGGAAGAGTCAGGCCGAATCAAAAGACGTAGACGCCTTGGAGAGACATGCTGGTGGGCCAAGCATGAGGCCCTGAAGAAGCCAGAAGATGATCGATACGTTGCTGTTGACATTATCAGCTATACAGAAACTGGAAACAGTGAAACCATGTATCCGTGTCATGGCCAGAGGATATGCAGAGTCATTGCTCAAGTATGAGACGATCTTGACGGCTCAAATCTTCCTCTGCATATTTGAACATACCTCTCCATTGTCTAAATACCTTCAGACGGCAGGATTGGACATCCTCTCTGCTCACATAATGGTGGCATCGACACAGGATATGCTGAAACGCTTGGGAAGAGATTTTGTAAAAAAGCAGCAGACACATTTGTCAACTGGACAAACACAGAAATCCAAGAGAGAGATGACACAGACATTGAAGTGGGCGCCACCCTGCCACGAAAGAGGAGGAGGATGAAGAAAGTCTTGCCTGGAGAGAAAGCTCAGGATGAGACCCTGGATGATGCAGAAAAATCCTATGAGGGGAATGTGCATAACCGGATCTTGGACACAGCAATTGAAGCCATTCTTAGGCGCTTTTTAACACACAGCCATCTATATGCTGACTTGGCATGTCTGGATCCCAGAAACTTCCCTCAGCTCTGCACCAGTGCTCTTCCCCAGTCTGCCCTTTCATACTTAAGCAAGTTGCTTGAAA
>OLKM01002598.1:8924-62031 GCA_900291075.1 Melanogrammus aeglefinus
AGGGCCCTGGCAGTGCCCAGATTGCCCTAATGGTTAATTCCGCCCGTGGATAGGACAACCTGTCCCTCTATCGTCATGCCCATTGTTAAAAGCCCTCAAGTTGTAGTCTGCTGCGCATCCTCTCCCAAGTCTAAAGAAGCGGGGGCGCGTAAGCAAAATGATGTTAAATGGGATTGCTCATAATCGTTTTATTTTAAAATAAAATGTATGTCATATTTTTTATTAGTATTCAATAGCTCAGCGCATGTCGAATTTGAGTTTGGAATTTTCTCTTATTTTTCTTGCCTTCAAAAGTGTTACCAGCTTACCCAATTTATAAAGGGGTGATACACAGTCTAACAGACTGTTTAAATCCTATTAAGATCAAACAATGGACGTTAAGGAAAAATCATTGGCCAAAGTTTTATTATAGGGGAAATTCAGGCTCGTTTGGTTTCTATTCCCCATTTAAAGGTATCATCAAAATGTTATATTAATAATGTAAAATAAAATATGTTACATACAATATATGCAAGTGAGAAGTGCAATTTACTAAGAAACATAGACAGTTTCCTTTTGTGTAACCAACCAGTTTTTTATTTAAAAAAATCATTTATCTTAAACTAATTTGAATTAAAACCAGTTATTTTGGTCAAGACCAATGTACTGTATCTTACATATTGCCTACAATTCAAAATCCTTACGTTATTAATGCTACTAAGTACTATTGTATTTCTCACATTTGAAAGGTTCTATAAAAACACTGTATACTGTCCATTCAGACTCGATCCCCAAGGTGTTCCTATGGATGCTGATGGTAACCGTCAAACTTTCCTTGAAATAACTTCTGACTGTAACAGCTAGAAGGCCTCGAAGCGTCTCCCACCTGTGATGCCCCCTCACTACAGAAGGACCAGGGTCTGGAAAAATTGAACAATTTCAAAAGGCCTGAAATAAGTGAACTCTTGAGTAGATGTCCTCCACGCAGTCGTGGATAACGAGTCATGTATCTTTGCTACTCCTCGGTCAGCTCCTCGTTGGTGATGATCACAGACGTACCGATGTAATGTGGAATCTCGCGTTGCCCTCCTTGGGCGGGGCCTAGGGCAGGGCTTTGACTCTTAATGCTGTAGGCAACCACGTCATTGCCCGTGGCAACCGTAACCGTCTGCAAAAATGCCCCCAATGCTGTGTATGGGAGGCGCTTTCACGGTGCTGCCGCGATTGAGTCCTGAAGACTTGGTGAAGGTTCAATGACACGTACGGTGGCTGGGCGGGTCCGCCCATGGCCACGCCCATGCCCATTCCTATCCACATCCTCCTCTCCTCCTTCTCCAGCGCCCCGGCCTCCTGCTCCTGGGGGGAGGTCTGCTGGGCGAGCCCGGCGGGGTGGTGGTGGTGTAGGTATCCTTTGTAATGGCAGGACGAGGATGCCTCGGGTGCGGGCAGCCTCCTCCTCTGGTCCAGCAGGAGTTGTCTGGGGAAGGTCTGGGCGTGAAAGGGGCGAGGCTGTTCCCTAATGCCCTTGCTCAAGCACCAAGCTGCCAAACAGAGGACACGGCAGCGGAGCGCTCTCCCCCTGGCCCTCACTCTCCCTCCCCGTGGGGTTTGTAGCCGTGCTCCGGGCCGAACGCCGCCCGGCCGCCCCCCTTGGTCACCCTGGCGCAGGGGTGGAGTGTGTCGGCGCCCGCGATGGGCCTTCTCCTGACCGGCGAATGGCTGGGCTCTGCCTTCAGCAGGCCGTCCCGGTGCTGCAGGGCTGTGCAGCTCTCGCAGCAGCAGCTGGTGGGCCCTGGCCGGCTCGGGCTCGGCCCAGTAAGGAGCCACCTCGGGATCTGAGGAAGGGAGACGGCAACAGCCAATGAAGAAACCGAATTTCCGATCACATTCCTGGCCTGGGCTGAGATTTTCGACAGAGACCAGGGAGGGGCGATAGGTGCTTTCCCCAGAGCGGTCTTCACGTGACTAGTCTAACAAAACAGACTCTAGGTTGAAATGGGTCTGGCCTTCGGTAGACTTTCTCTGTATTTTAAGGAAGCAGGAAACAAGGGGTTACTCGCAGCATTTGGACTCTGGCCGAGGTACTGCAACGTCTCCCCGAGAGGTTCTGCTATAATTTTGGTAGGACGGCTGGATCTGAGATTATCACGTGTGAGTGTTTTGCCTTGTGCTATCTGCCCTTTGTGTTGACCTCCCCTCTCCCTCCCTGGGAAGGGAGCTAGGTAAGAATAGGGGTAATCTGTGTATAGCACACACAAAGTGAAAAAGCCCTTTGTCTAGAGACACTAGGTAAGGACACACAACTGTGTACATTTGTTGTTACTGTTGCTGGCTAGGCTAACCTGGGTTTTGGTTCTTTTCCTTCTCAGGAGCTCAGATCTTTGGTGTTCTCTCCATAGGTCCCCTTACCATTCCCTTTGTGTTTCTACAGCAATAAATATACTTTTACATTTCAGTTGTGTCTCTTCAATGTCTTCTACCTCTGGCTGTCGTGTTAGTTACTTTACCCCTTAGATCTATTCAAAGGAGCGTAACATAGAGTCACATACATTTGATATACTTTAGTCAAATCAATGACAATCCATAACTCGACAAAAATTCTCATCTTAAACCAATGTATGATTGCATAGATTTGAAGTTTTGCATTATAGTATTTGTTGACCCGGTTAACCTAGGGCCTCCACCGTGGCGGGTGTTGAGGCTGTGGTGGACCCCGCGGCCCCCCTCTCCCTCCTCCAGGTGGGCCGTGGTGGACCCGCCAGGTGTGGCGCCGTGCACGCTCTCTTTCCAACCCCCCCCCTGTGGAGAGCAAGCTCAGCTTAGCAGGCTGGGGGAGAAACGATGACCACAGTAGGGTGAGCCGGAAATAAAAGAAGATGTGATTATTGAGGCAAAAGATTCCTCTTTTAGTGTATTCCTACGTAGAAACATAGCCCTGTAGCACTGCTCTATGCTAACACAAATACATTTTGAATATAGCCGTGGAGTTGTTGGGTAATGGAAACTGTGGATACATTACACACCATTTGCAGAGATTCAAAAGTCTGCCTTTACTTTTTGCCCGGGTTGGCATGGTTGTTGATATATTTTAATCGAAGGTGGAAGATGGTGATATCAACCGAAATATGTGTTTTTTTCTGTGATATCCGAACAGACTTATGTAAGTATGTATGCTTCACTAATGTGTTGACAGGTTGTTTTGTTTTGAACGGAGCTCTTCAAGATGTTTTCCTTCAGCGGTCGTGGTTCAGATCTGTCAGCATCACTGTTGTTGTGGCCCCGTGTATCAACACACCACATGCACGTTATCTACTGTTTTTCTAAAAGCTACCTTTTTTTAATGTTTCAATGCCTTATTTGGGACATAAAAGGACTTTTTTACAACACTTTACAGAAGCCAGAATGTGTGTGGTGTCACACACACACACACACACACACACACACACACACACACCACAACACACACACACACACACACACACACACACACACACACACACACACACACACACACACACACACACACACAAAGGCTATAGTATGGACTTGGCTTCAGTCAATCAACCTAATTCCTTCTTCTTCCAACCTTCCTAGCATCCACATACAGTGTAATGCTGAAAACTAAAAGAATAATACAGAATGATGTTATATTTATGAAAACATTATGGAAATACATTGTTAAGGGTTGAAAAACACACAAACACAAATGAATTCAGTTTAAACTAGTTGAACTAGAACACTGCAGTCCTTACCGTGGGGTACGGGGTGGGTTTGACTCTGGTTTTGACCTCTTAGCGTTCTGGTTCTTCAGGTGTTTGTGATGCGGTGGAGGAGGAGAAAGCCAGACTTCTTCTTGTAGCTAAGGCCGGACCTGACGGCCGCGTTCTGTTCCTGAGACAGTGGCAGCTCCTGGTATTCAACGTCACTGAAACATAACGAGCCACATTGTTCTACTTGTACTGGTTGAATGGGACGATGGAGAAGCTTTTTCTTTAGCGTACTTCATCAAAGCTCGCTCGCTTTCTACTCATCGTTGTTATAGTGGAGATACCCAACCCTCGGTCCCTGGACCCGTTAGAACCGGGCCTTGAAATATTTGCAGAAGAGGTTAACAAATATATAAATATAAATTATGTCATATTGTTTAACTTAGTCTATACGAGTCATGATATTTCTTCCAAAATATAGACTCCATACACTTATTTGTAGGGGAGAAAGGGAAACATTTTGTGTATTGTTCTGAAAGTTTAAAAATTAGCATATTCAATTCATACAGTTTCATTGCATGTTGCTTTAATTGTTGTGAATATGACACATCCTCCACGGAAGCTTCCAAGCTTCCGTGGAAAATTCTTTTAACACACACTCATTCAAATCTCCTTGAGAAAATGAAGCTACGGCATGCTCTGACTCACGTGAGGACGTAGTTGATACTGACGATGCAGTGAGGTCTGGAGGAGCGGCTATTGTGGACGATGGTGGCATAGCTCTGCACCCAGACCCAGCCTCCACGCTTCGACAGCAGCCGGTAGTACTTAGTGGTCACCTGGCCTTTTACCAACACTACGGACATACCAAAAGACAGCAGCCGGTAGTACTTAGTGGTCACCTGGCCTTTTACTAACACTACTGACATTTGGAAAGACAGAAATGGCACGTATATAATAAATAATAAAAGATACAACAGAGACACCTATGTTAGCAATTTCACACATCATTAATCAAACTATAAGCTTGTTTAATGATGTGTTGTACTTTATTGTACTCAAAGGGGAATATTGCACATTTGCTAATTCATTGATTTGTTGGTATATATGCAGCATATGTGATGATTGATATTAAATTAAATCATGATATATTTAATACGTCAAATATATCTTCATCTTATTTTCAGTCATGATGTTTATTACGAACACACACACACACACACACACACACACACACACACACACACACACCACACACAACACACACACACACACACACACACACACACACACACACACACACACACACACACACACACACACACACACACACACACAGCCTCTTGTGAGAGGCACTGGTCCACTTACGGAGGTGGTGAGCGGAGCGGAGCTGGAAGACGTCACAGCCGTGGACGTGGTGGTAAAGTGTCTTCTCAATGAGGTCCTGGGGCTCGTATCCCGTCAACTCAGCCACCCTGTCTCAGCATCAGGACAAACATTACACGTTACAATCGGAAGATTCGATTTTCCTGTTATCTAAGCCAAAAAGTTTGAATAATAAATTAAGGGTATTAGATACCCCGATATTCACAGCTGATATCATCAATCATCAATCCTGTATCATCAATCAATCCATCTACCCAACATGTTATTTGATGGTTAATGGACTGCAATTCTGTAGTGCCTCTCATTCACACACATTCACACACCGACGGACGGCGATGTCGACCATGCAAGGCAGCAGCCAGCTCCTGGGCAGTAGGCAGGGTTTGGTCTGTGGCTCAGGAACACCTCGGCACACAGCCACCTTTCCTCTCCTCTTTGCCAGTGCTCCTGTTCACACCTGGAGTCTAGGAAGATGAGCTTGAGGTCCAGACTGGCTCGGAACATGAACATGTTGCTGTGGAGCTTGATCTCTGTGATGCCGCTGGGGGGCAGCGAGTTCCCCACAGCGACGAGGCCGACGATCTGATACCAGGCGTCGTAGAGCGGCACATCCATCATGTACTGCCGCAGCTTCAGGTAGCCGCTGCAGTGGATCACCTGACCAACGGCAACAAGAAAGGTCCATTTCTTTAGCTCTTCTAAACCTGCCTTGTTCTGTTGATGAATTTAGAAATGTAATTAAATCCGAGGTTTTCTCCAATAACCTCCCACTCCTCTCATCAGATCAGATCCAGCTTTTTCTAAGCTCATTCTACGTGCCGCAAATCCCCCCTTAACGGCACCTTGGAGGATTGGAATCCCTTTTCCTGCTAAAGGGATTTGCACTCCTAAGTCTCCAGGCCGTCATCCAGCCCTGCCAGCCAGTCTTTGTCGTGTTCTCACATAACTCAGCCCTCTGGTGTCTCTCTTCAGTCTCTCTTCTGTCACATCTCTGCTCCCAAACCCCCCACGACCACCAGAGCCTGACTGATGTTCACATCAGGGCTGGAGTGGTTCCTCCAAGCTGTTTCAGCGACGGCGTCACCTACCTTAAATCCTCCACATGTTAATCCGGCGTTGCGCTTCGCAAGCACACACTTCATCCTCAGGAAGAAAGACCGCTCAATCTCATACTCTGTGCACACAAAAAGACGTAGAATGATAAGTGCATTATTAATTTTTTGAGAGTATTATACAGAAGCAATTATATGACACACTTGAGGTTTGATATGAGTGATTTTTCTGCAGTTCATTTAGGCAGCAGGAATAAGTGTACAGTATATGCGTTCCATTGAGCATGTGCATCTGGGCATGTCCCAAGTGTTGCATTATGCTGAGCTTGCTGGGACAAGTACAGTTCGCAGTAATAGTAAACATCTATTAGTTATTCAAGCAGTATTTCGACTAGCCATTTCAGATTCGTTGCCGCTTCAAATATTGACAAAATGCACATAGAATAGGATGAATCAGGACAAATAATAAAAGAGGTTAGAAAACGCTGTCTTGTCACTTGCCAGTAAAAATGTTTTTTTTTTTTAGTACTAGTGCTCAATGAGAGGTTCGCTTTCCGGGACCATTTCTGCACACAGCCCCAACAAACATCAACAAACACCAACCAACACCAACATGGGCCCAGTGCTCCGAGTGCTCTTGGCTGTGGGATTAGGTTTCTCGCTGGCGAACAAGTTGAATTGGCGCTAGCCCGCTAGCCAACATTCTATCGCTGGCTGTTTGTTGGGCCAGTGTGCAAGCACTCTGTTTCCCTCTTGACAAAGGCTATACTATGGCAGATATTTTTTTTTTCGGGGAAGCTGCAGGATTAACTTGTTTTGTTGACTTTGTACATAGCAAGCGATGGGAGAATGATGTTTAAGGAAAACATTGATCTGAATGGGGGACTTCTAGAAGCAGGGGTCTGAACCTTGGGAGAGGTGGCAGTGGGGGGCTTTCTGAGCACTGAGGACAGCAGTCATCTCATCATGGTCCGCTGGGTGGATGTACTCGAAAATGCTGTTTCCTGTTAGCTCTACCTGGAACACACACAATCACACCGGCGCACACCCTTCACTACTGTACACACTGTACATTTGGATTTCCAAAATTACAGGTTAGTGCCTCAGGCAAATTGTTTGGTAATCTGTGAAAAAACTATCCGGGAGATATTTGTTCTTTGTTTGATAATTTGAAATACGATGTGACGAAGATAATGGGGCGTCTCTTTGTAAGTCTTTATCATGCTAAAATTAAGGAAGCAACTTTAGGCATAGAAATATCTTGCTTGATGTATTATGTTTTTTAACGGCCTTGCCTTTTAAGTCAGTCAAATATTATTTTTAGACTCAGGACATAAACCGCTGCAGTGTTACAGACATACAGTATGTGGAAATCTTACCTGGGACAGGCCAAGATGGACGGATGCCGTTTCAGAGATGTACATAATCTTTCCGTCAGGAGCAACAACGAAAACAAATCCATCGAGGGTCTGCAGTAAGTATAAAGTAAGTTGTTATTTAATTATAATGGCCTATTGTCGGCCTTTTTATGAATTGCATGTGAATTCAAACTTCATTATTACATGATGGACTAATCTCCAAGACCTGATGTCAAGTCAAGTCAAGGTGATGATCCAGTGTACTAATCCCAGGGCTCACCCTAACACTTACCCTAGGGCTAACCCTAACCCTGACAAAGGACTGATTCAGAGCAAAGTACTTTATAGGTTTAACTGTCCACACTTTAAACTTTCCCAACGTGTACATGGGAGACTCTATAGGATATTATTTAGGATAATTTTTATAGGATATAATAATACATAATATTCTATTTTATTTATTCTGCCCATTATGACAAAAGAAACCTCATGTTGAGACTGGTTCTTTACATCAACGCTACCGTCAGGGTCCTATGTCAGCTGGGGACATATGCAGTGCATATGGGTGGAGAGATGAGGCTGCTGAGGTAGAGAAGACCCTATTTCAGACAGCTATGTCCCAGTAAGCCTTGCCACTTAAATCACCTCCCGTTAAATAGAAGTCTCAACTGAGTGCTGTACTGTCGTTTGGAGTCTTTCCATCTTGCAACTGTGGAACATATGTTTTTTATACAGCTTAGTTCCTTGGAACAACCTGTGGCAAGAAAGACCCTAGAACAACAATTTGGTTTGTGAAAATTGCCTGACTAGAGGTCAAATAATATAGATCCAGCAGTCCAGTCTGTTGGACGCTAACCCAACAGTGAACAATATCTCGTTCATATTATAGTCATAATCATTACCATCAGCTAACGCAAATATTTTCGTTAGAATAGCATAGCAACCCACTTCTGTGTTAACAGGGTAAAGCAAACTGTAAATGTTAATGTTTATACTGTATTGGTTGTGTGGTTGCTTTGACCTGCAGGAGATGGGAGCCCAGTTCTTTGGCCATGTTGTCCAGATGGCTCCCTCGTGAAGCCTGGCCCCAGGCGTCACCCAGACCTGGACAGGAGAACAAGACGTCTCATCCCCCAACACTGCTGGAGTGTATGAGAGTACCCAGCCCATGTATGCATTAACTTATAATAACTGTTCTTACAGCCTGTACTATCCTGTAGTATATTTATGAGCGGAGACACCTTATGACCTGTTATCCTTGATATACCTTTCAATTGCTTCTCAATTATAAATGAACCTTCAAAACCTATAAAACAACTTAACCTTAAGAAATAGAAACAAGTATATGAGTATATATTTACAATAGTATATTTATATTAAAATGTATTTACTTTTAAGCGTGATTCCGTGAGTCCGTTTTATTCCATGGGCCGAATATATTTTTTAGGAAATGACTGATGATCAGGGCATTCAGATTTAAATGATCATTTCAATTTAACAATCTAGTAACTATTTTTGCTACTTTACTTTCAATAATATAATACTACAGGAATTTAGACAAGAAGTAGCTATACAGAAAGTTGTATGTGAAATAATCAGCTTCTGCCAAACCACTACAAAACATACACAAAAGGATTGCAGGCCCGCACAAGGACGATGACAAACATGTCTAAAAAAGTGGATTAATCCTCACACCAGTCAGTCACACCCTAACCCTAACCCCTCAAGGTTGTCAGCACTACTTCTGTTGACATTGCAGAAGTACACAGAATATAGGCCTACTACTCTTTTTTTTTTTTTTTCTTATACTGCTGCCTAATCACTTGATATGTTGTAGGTGTCCATTGTTAGCGCAAGAGGTAGAGCGGGTTTTCTTTTAACCAGAAGGTAGCTAGTTCGATCCACGGCTCCTCCTATAGGTCCACCACGGCTCTGTCCCTGAGCAACGCCTCACCCTGACTCCTTTCGACGAGCTGGCTGTCACCTTGAGGGGTCGACTCCGCCTTCGGTGTGTGAATGTTCATATGAATCGTTATCAGTCGTGGATAAAATCATCTGCAATATATACTGTCTGTATAGATTGAATATTATTTCTCCAAGTGCGATAAAAAAATATGTTATTCGCATCGAATAGGAATCCGATGTTTCCCTCAATAAAGGCTAGTCTTGTTGGCCTCGTTTCTGGGTTTCAGTCTGCCGCCTGTTTGAGCAAGTTGCCACCCCCCTAATTTCTCTAATGACTTGTCTGTTTGGATGAAGGCCTCTCTTCCTAATTTACCGCACAGTAGGCCTAATTATGGTAGTAGCGGCGCAGCGCTTATTGCTCTGAGGCGCTCCTGTGTCCGTCGCTATCTTTAAAATGTCACGCAGATAAGGCCTGGCCTACACTAATCAGTAGGATAATATCACTACACAACATACAAATAGGGCACGTTGCCAACATTGTAAAGCTGCTTTCCCACCGCTGCGCGGCAACTCGCCGCCTCCATTCAATGTTGGGTACAAGGCCGTTACCACAGCGGCTGTAGACCAGATAGCGGTTGCCGTCCACGTGAACGCGCATAGATTTTGCACTACCGCTCAGCGATCCGCGTGTTGAAACGGTCGGCGGCAGCAGCAACAGCGCCTGGCCCTTCACACCGCCGCGTTGAACCCTCCGGCAGCGAGGCGGTTATCAGGGCGGTTGCAGCGCGGCGGTGTGCAAGCACCAGAAAATGATGTGGCAATTTTCACTGATAAACTCGATTAACGCAAATAATTCACTGCATGATATTATGATTTATAAACGTCCTATAAGAGTTCCTAAATAGTTTTTCATATTCATCCAATGTATGAATATGATGAGTTATGACCCCTTAGATAGGAACTGTCTTGATCTGTGGCTTACATTGTATCCTTTACGCAAACAACAGTCTGAGGTGAGCGCAGACCCCTCTGACCGGGACTCGAACCCATGCAGACAGTCTCTAAACGCTGCCATCTGCAATATCAAACTGAAACATATATGTGGACGGGCAGGCTGCAGAAAGAGCATAGGAATGGACTGTTAGACTAATAGAAGCAGGAGTCACCCATGTGTATCCATTTGGTGATGGTCTACTTTGCGACGCATCCGATCTGGATGAATGTAAATGCAGTAACTTTATCAGTACAGTTAGGCCTGTGAATCCGCGTTGCATCTGCAAGTCAATTTAATGTAATTTAATTTCATCCACAACAACAAACTGCTAATCCCATGCAAGCGTCCTGGTTTTCCCTTTCTTGGACGAAACGTACAGACCACCGACCACAGCGCCTGATGCAAGCTTATAAATGGCTCCTGAACTCATCCATCCATTTGACTCACATTCTCATATTATAGACCCACCCAAATGTTTTACAGAAGTTTTTCTTACTTCCCAATCAATAGGATTTATAAAAAAATTAGATTTCAGAGGTTTCCAGGGATTTACAATGAGCCACTCGGCCAAATCACCCTCTTCAGATATGGCGATGGCCCGTAGGCCAAAGGGGAATTGTCCAGACTCAGAGACCTATCTTCTTTGTCTTAAACCAAGGCCTGTAGTCTGTGCTGACCTCTTAGTCTGAGTGGATGGATGACCAAACTGATAACAGGCCTTATGGTGAGAGACATCGATGTTTTTAAGTTTGAATAAATCTTATCTGTAACTAGCAACTTGAAAATGTATTTCACCATGCAAGAAGCACGACAAGAAAGATTTTCTTTGAGTTGGTTCAAACCAGGCAGAGCCCACATTTTTTGCATTGCAGTAGCTATAACAGCATTGGCAGACAGTTTCAGGGTGGCCCCAACATTAAAGGCCTTGTGCTCCTTGACTTTATGAGTAATGACAGACCCTTTCGAGAGCAGGAAGGACCTGTTTGTCTGGCCTTTCACCTGTCCAAGGGCCGGTCCGAGGCTCCACAGCAAGTCATTAATCATCTGGTTGATGTGTTTGGTCATTTGAAATGGACTTAAATCAACACTCAATCATTGGGCTGTAAAACGTGAGCCTATCAAAGGTAGAGCCAGGGAGATGATTTGACTTAGGCTACATAATCAATCATTAGACCTGATATTTATGAAATTATTATGAATAAGTTATAATTAGTAGTAATAACAATACTATTACTAATCCTACTAATAATAATAATTGATATAATATTGCTACAAAATAACAATAATTATACAATAATAATATATAATATAATAATCGTATAATAATAAGATTACTACAATCTTAATTGATATCTTAATTAAGCAATTTTATTTATAATGTGTGTGTAATGTGTATTAACATAAGATATTGATCAATCAATACAAAATCTGCCATATTGTACAAATTACACAAAAGTTTTACAAAGGACTATATTAACTCATGTTAGGCCTAATCATTTTGAATTAAACGATTTTGTAATCTGCTCGATCTCCGGTAAAGCCCTGATCGTTAATGAAAAACGTTGTGCATATTTTCACATTTATAGAATGCAGTGAGATTCAATATAATCGCTCTATTTATTTTCTGAACAAATGATGATGATAATAATAATAATAATAATAATAATAATAATAATAATAATAATAATAATAATATAATAATTTACAAACAAGTATATTAGGCATCCATAATTATAATTTTTAAGATACAATATGGCAGATTGTTGATTATATTTTATGTTATGATTGCACATACAATATAAATAAGATTGCTTAATTAAGATATGACTTAAGATTAATAGTAATTTTATCATTCTAAGATTATTATATTATATATTGTATAATTATTGCTATTTTGTATTAATATAATACCAATTATTATTATAAGAAGCAGTATATTATTATGACAGATATGTTGACCCCTTAACGGAGACCCCAGCCCTCTTTGGGCCCGCTCTCAGCCTCGGGGACTACGGCTCTCATCCTCAGGTAGGAGGTGGTCCCACCGTCGGAGAACACGGCTCTCAAGTGTCTTACCATCGGGCAACATGGCTCTCATTCTCCGGTAGGAGGTGGTCTTACCGTCGGGGAACACGGCTCTCATCCTCAGATAGGAGGAGGTGTCTTACCGTCGGGGAACACGGCTCTCATCCTCAGGTAGGAGGTGGTGAGGCGGATGATGCTGGCCTTGTCCAGCTGGGAAGTGATGGCGGAGGGCAGGGGGAGCAGCTTGGCCAGCTCGTAGAACTCCCCGTTCTCCTTCTCCCGGCGCGTCTTCGCGGCGTTCTTCGATTTGTCCTTCATCTCTTGAAGACGATCAAGTGATGGAGAGGATCTATGCTTCTTCACCGGAGGACGGCCTTCATGTAATCAATGCCTCACCAGTCCATGTGGCCCTGACCCTTAAAGGAGGCAGACCCCCAAACCCCCAAACTCAGAGTCCGCCGGGTGCAGGCGGCATCATGTGCGTCCTGGTGCTTAACAGAGAGCCCACCAGACCAGCGGATCCACTCTCTGCGTCTTACTGCGTCCCTATATATTTGTTCCTTTATTCGTTCCTTTTTTGGATCCTTTAGTTCCTTTTGAGAACACGTGCTCCGGTTTCTGCATTCACGCCAAATCAATTCCCTGATCGATCTTACCACTTCCGTTTGCACTGATGGACCGTGTTCTCGGCATTCGGATGGGCTTTATTGTCGGCATGAAGTCCGCCTGAAGCGTAACGGGGACGTCCAGGTGCATCAGACCCGTAGCATGACGCGCAGCGGTCACCGGAGTATTGAATAGCTTGGACGATATTTAAAAGTTAAAATGATATAGGTTCAGCTGTCAGAGACGTATGCAACAGCACAATTCCCGTCAAGGCTGCAGCTGAACGGCAGCAGCAGCATGCAGCAGCAGAGACGCTGTAAGGAGGGTGTGAGGAGCCTCTGGACTGGGGAGGGTCTCCTAAAGGCTGAATGTGGCTCCAGACAGCTGAGCCCATGGGGTATGCAGCTTTTTTTCAGAACACGACGAGACGACGTGTGTGTGTGTGTGTGTGTGTGTGTGTGTGTGTGTGTGTGTGTGTGTGTGTGTGTGTGTGTGTGTGTGTGTGTGTGTGTGTGTGTGTGTGTGTGTGTGTGTGCGCGTGTGCGTGTGCGTGTGTGCGTGCGTGCGTGCGTGCGTGTGGTGGGTGTGTGGGTGTGTGGTGTGTGTGTGTGTGTGTGTGTGTGTGTGTGTGTGTGTGTGTGTGTGTGTGTGTGTGTGTGTGTGTGTGTGTGTGGGTGTGGGTGTGTGTGTGTGTGTTGGCATCGCCCTGTGGCTTTTAAATTGCGTTCCGACGCCTTAATGGTCGGCCACAGCGTAATCCACCACTCAATGGATAAGAATCCTACAAACGGAATTTGTAATTTCCGATATTGAAAATAAAAAAGCGTTGACATGTGAACTTAGGTTGATAAGGATATCTGTTGAAGTTGCTGACAGCTTCAATATTAATGCACATTTTAGGTTATAATGCAGTAGTAATCACACAACAATGGCACAGGCTAAAGTTTTGAATTATATTACATGGTAAGATTGGTTAATTCAAAGTGATTTAATGTTGTTTAATTGCATTGCCTGCGTTGTGTATTGGTCTGCATTATGTTTCTGATGTTAATAAATTTTTCCTCCATTTGACTGCACTTAAGTTCATTACATTAGGCCTATCTGAAAAAAACGTTATTGTTTCCCCACTGTAATAGTTTATCCAAAGTGACTGACTGGGACTTGCTGTAATAAATGTATTATATTGTGTGTGTATATATATATATGTATATATATATATATATATATATATATATATATATATATATAATATATTATATATATATATACACTGTATATATATATATATATATATATATATATATATATATATATATATATATATATATATATATATATATATATATATATATATATATATATATATATATATATATATATATATATATATATATATATAGTATATATATGTATATATATAATATAGCATATAATATATAAGCATATAATATATATACATATATTTATATATATATATATATATATATATATATATATATATATATATATATAAGCATATTATATATATATTAAAGGTAGTATGTTAACGTTCACCGGAGTTCTAATTCTCGTCATTTGATTGTATAACTGGATACAAACACCCCTTTTCTATAAATATTTGTCAAAAATGCACTGCCAATGTAAGTATAAATAAATAGAAACCAGTGGCCGCTGCTGGTCTTTCAAAGAGGGAAAGCTCATTTTTGGCCTGTATCATATTAACTGTCAATTGATCTTTAATTCTGCTCTCCGTTCCTTTTCAAGGAAATGCTCAGTGATCCTGTCATACCAACTGTATTCTCCAGTGACTTGGCCATGTGTCCTCTCAATGGCCAGCAGTGCTAGGCTCCTTAAAAGGGACATATTATGAAAACAACACTTTTTCTGGGATTTGGGGTGTTGTTTTGGGTCTCTGATGCTCCCACACGCATACAAACTTTGAAAAAAGTCTGTAGCCTACATAATTTTTTTGAGTGAGATATGCATTTCTGAAATTACCCCGCCTACAGTAACGAAACGAGCGAGTCAGTTTCGGCGCCCCCTCCTACGTAGGAAGGGGGCACACTTGAATATTACCTCTCACTTCCCCACTCCCCTCCAACCAGAGCTAAGATTTTATGGACCAGAGGACGTGCAGCTCCGGGCGGGGGGGACTTGGCAGCAGCTCAGCTCCGGGAGTACAATTCCTTTCTTTGCCAACCTGCCACCGAGCTCCCTCCGCCAGAGCTGCCACCGAAGCCTCGGCGGCAGTCCGGAGGAGGAGAAATGGAGGAGAAAGGGATTGTACTCCCAGAGCTGAGCTGTCGGACTGCCGCCGAAGCTGGCATCTCCTGCGCAGGAGGAGCTTGTCGACAGTCCGGCAGCTCAGCTCCCGGAGTACAATCCCTATCTCCGCCATGTCGCGGTTCATGGACTTCAGAGAGTCAAGGCCAAAGTTCCTTTTCCCCCTATTCTTCTCAACTATGGCCAAGATATCCCCCACTACAAGTCTTTACTTGTTGTGGAAGTACGAGAGACGTCAGTCGCAGTCTTTATGATTCATAATATCATCCGAGGCGCACATAGCTTTTGGCTGTGATATTAGATATATTATATAAATACATAATGCCTAATATATAATCCATAATAATAATAATATTATTATTATTATTATTATTATTATTATTATTATTATTGTTATATTATATAGATATAGCGCTCCAGGAGTCCTCAAACGGCAATAATCCCTTCTCCTCCATGCTATGGTTCAGTCTGACAACTCATTGGTCAATGGGCAGCAGCTCATTTGAATTAAAGCTACAGACACCAGAAACCGGGCATTCTCAAGGGAGAGGGGAAAAGCAGTAGGAGAGTTTCATTTCTCCTAAAAGCTATTTGCAACAATCTGCTACAAAAACGGCTGGAACTCAAATACTATGTTTAACCTGTTGGGAAAACACTATAATATGTCTCCTTTAAAAGGCCTTGACCCATTGTGTTAAGAGTGTAGGACTTGAGCCGCTTCAAACAGGAGAAGCTCCTTTTTACACCTGCTGATGTAGCTCCAATTGTTGCCTAATGAGAACAGTTTGTAAAGCTGTCCAACTACATGCCTATAGGGAACTCCAAGAAATCCCACAGCATTCCCCAAGTCCTGATCTGAATACAGGAGTTGAAGTACAGACCTCAGTCTCCCTGAATCAAAGTGTTGGCCAAAACGATATTAAACTTTTGTGTATAAGTGTACGAAATGTAGCCAACGATGAATATTGTCTAGCACTTTCGCAAAGCAAATATCAAGAAATAGGTTGCAGTTTGTCCTTCAACTCGCTTGCAAAGTCTGCTATGGGTCTGGGGCCTAATGAGAGCTCTGGCGACGTTAAATGGTTCAAAATCGCTGTCAATCCAATGCCAACTCAGTCTTTCGCAGACCCTCCAATCATCACGCGGAAGCCTAGCGTCCAGGCCAGCCTAATCCCCAATTCACCCCCAGAGACGCTGAGCGTCCGTGGGAGGGACATAATTGCAGCATTATCCACTGACCGTCGACTTTCGATTCAATAAAAAAAGCTTTTCTATGCAGCTGATGAAGTCAATGGACGCTGAGCCTCAACAGGCAAATGCACTGTGGCGCTAGAAGGTATGAGAAGAAAATCGAGTCAGTCGTCCTGCGATAAGCAGCTGATTCTAAACAAACTCGACTTCGAGATGGACGTGTTCTAACGCATAATCAATGAAATGCTAACACAACAATATATATTTGACCATTTCATTTTTGAAATTTTAGGGGAAGCTCCTTGCAGAGCAATAGGCTCTATGCACAACTCCACTACTTCCTGGATTTAGTGCAGCTCCTTCATTTCCTGTCTTACATTATTGGACAAACTGATTAATCCAGGTGTGTCTGAGTAGTCACAATGGTCAGCCACACCTGGATTAATCAGTTTATCCAATAATGTAAGACAGGAAATAAAGGAGCAGCACTAAGTCCAGGAAGTAGTGGAGTTGTGCATAGAGCCTATAGAGGCCCATAACACTAATAAATAATAATGCATCATTTGGTTCAACTTCTGAATAGTAAAACTCACAGGATTAAAAAGGTAAGGGATCCAGAGGTTTTTATAAAGGCAGAGAACATAAACTGAAGGAGCTGCACTAAATCCAGGAAGTAGTGGAGTTGTGCATAGAGCCTATTGCCACTGATAGGGACACATATATGGAAATAAGAATATGGAATATAATATGAAATAAAGTGTTTTTTCTCATCTGTCATGTCCCAGACAAGGAAATGCTACTGAATTGCCTAATCACAGACATGTTTGTATTTGTTTATTATTTTGTAATTCTTATTTGGAAAATGAATAGTGGTATTGATTTATACAGACCAATGAGCCAGGATTTACAGTAAGGGTCTGATCTACAGATCTACTGATTTACAGTAGGGTCGGATTAGCTCAGGAGGTAGAGCAGTAACCGAAAGGTTGCTAGTTCGATCCCCAGCTCTTCCTAGCTGAGTGTTGATGTGTCCCTGAGCAAGACACTTAACCCTGCTCCTGACGAGCTGGCTGTCGCATGGTTGAATGCCCTAAATGTAAATGTAAATCACCTGCACATGGTGAGCAGAATCTTCAATGTGCTAACTAAGTAATTGCATTGTTTATGAAACTTTCAATGGATCTTTAGGTTACAACTCATTCATGTTCTTCTGCACGTCACACACAGGAAGGTTTGTTGTGGCTTCAGTGCCAAACTGTGAGGCCTCAAGTTTGAGCAGATCTCAGGTGCATGTCCAGACAGTATCTGTCTCTGCAAGCATCACAGACGCCATGCACCTTACTCCTGCAGCATCCATTCCAACAAAGTGGATCCTTTATAGATAATAGATCACTTGGTGAACACCAACTGTATTTGTTATGAGGCTGTCATAGAGAATGATTATTTCCTAGTTGGGCAGACATGGATGTTGTTGTTGAGGAAGATATCTCCTCACTTGAGACATCACTCTGGCTAGTGGCTACCAAGGCATTCACCTGGCTGTTGCCGTGGACATGATTAATGACTGTGAATGGTGGATGTTGAATCCACTTTGTCATTGTACTGTTGCTTTGACTGAGAACGACTGTTGCAGCATTCGAATACACTGCAGTCTCAGCTCAAATCGTACAAATAACACAGCTTCAGACTGGATGTTAAACATGTGCAATTCACTCTCATCAACACCTACATATAACTTACTAACTCAGCGAATATAAATGACACAAGGTAAACACTTGCTACCTGGTCCAGACCTACAGCTAAGACCAGATGCTACAGCATGCTCAGTGTTGGTGAACATTGGAAACATGACACCAAATAGAAGAACAGCTTCCAGTCTGGGACTGAAGGCCATCCTTTTTAGGGGAACCTGACATTTAATACTTTCCAATGACTGTTTGACAATCCTGGATACCAAGGCAACCCTTAACAAGAGACTCTGAAGAATGAACATCCATGTCAGAAATGTTCTCATCTATTTGTAGGATTCTTGAAAATGTCAGCCGGCTGTTGAGGCTGCAAAATGTTTTATGTTTCCAGTGTCACTGTTTTGGTCTGTAATACCTTAAAGTCCACATTAGCACAATCCACTCATGATTCATTCTCCTCATAGCACTACATCAGACTATTGGCTAATTACTTATGAATAATTCAAACATTTGGGAACCTGATACAATTTTTTTAAACATCTGTAAATTCTGACTGGTTTTCCAGCCTTGTGGAACAGGTCCCAGGACAAATCTCTTTCCATCCTGTCAACAATCTGCTGAGTTCAGAATGTTCACCCCATGCCTCTCTCTCTCTCTCCATGAGGAAATGATTGCTAGAATGAGGCCCACCACAAACCCTCGATATGGTCACTAACATGCCGTTATATGTCTTTAGGTCTTGTTTACTACCATCTGTCATAGACAGCTCTCAGACCACTGGTTCAGTATCATCCTATGTTATGGAAATCCAAACCCATTTAGATATCCAAGTCTACCATTGTCTACAAGTGTCTATTTTGTGTTTGGTATCCAGATGATATGACTTGCAGGGTTATAACATTGGTGCATTTGATTGTTTCAGGCATTCCAACTTTGTGGAGAAACAGAACACATCCTCAAAGTTCCAATCACATCAGAAACATTTGAAAACTTCTACCATAGCCATGAAATCGTGATTGAAATATGCATTGGTCCTTCATCTCTGATCAGCTCCTCTGTTGCAGTAATATACAGTCAGAGGCCTCTCCACTCCTAACTGTATGTCATGTGGGGTACCCCAGGTCTCAATTAAATATATGCTAACCCTCAGCTTCATCAACCTCGATATAATGATTGACATTCTTCTAACAAGTATTATTTTATAAGATTAAAAATTATTAAGGTTAAATTGATTTCTGAAAAAAATAGAGATAAATCTGCAACGCATACAGGCATGATACAACATCGAATAACACACACACACAAACACACCCGCACACACGCAATCATACGCACACGCACGCGTGTGCACACACACACGCGCACACATACACACATACACATACACACACAAATACACATGCACACACACACACACACACACACACACACACACACACACACACACACACACACACACACACACACACACACACACACACACACACACACACACACACACACACACACACACACACACACACACACACACACACACACACACACACACACACACACACACACTTCATTCAATAAACTATTTAGGGTGATGTTAACTTGTTCCATTACACTAGTTAGGGGATGGTAACTTTACTAATCAGCTAGTTAGGGTGATGATGAATCCACTAGTTAGGGCGATGTTAACCTTATTGAATCAGCTACCTAGAGTGATGGTTATTTTAATTTATTCACTAGTTAGGGGGATGTTAACTTTATTTAATCCACTAGTTAGGGCGATGGTAACTTTATTGAATCCACGAGTTAGGGCGATGGTAACTTTATTGAACCCACTAGTTAGGGGGATAGTAACCTTATTGAATCAACTAGTTAGGGTGATGGTAACTTTATTTTGTAAGAAATGGACACAACATTCTGAGGGCTCCTAAAGGGCCTCTGGAACCATGCATTTATAAAATGGTCAAGATTATATTTTTTAAAGTTAGCACCAAAAAACCTAACAACAATTCAAATAATTAGATTCCATAATATAATGATCTTTTTTAGGCTGTTTTCCCTCATCTTCATTCATCCTGAGCAGGGCCCCTGGCTAACCCTATTAATATAATGCAATATAGAATTTTATGTTTCTTTATATGGAAAATGCTGATGCACCAACCAGTGCCATGTGACCAATTCCATGAAAACAAATCTTTGTGTCAAACTACTGCTAATTGCACAGAGGCTAGTATAATTTCATTGAAATTCAATGTTTGGCAGAAAAGGGAAACACGTGTGAACAATTATCCAACAGGCCAATGCCTGCCACCTTTCTTCTTATTTGTTGAGTTGTATGTCGATGGCCTGTCGGGGGCATGTGGCTGACTCCTTCATGTCAGAGGAACGCCCATCATTCAATGATCTCTGCATGATGTTTGTAACATGTCTGTAACAGACCATTGTAAAGTCAGTCAGGACCTCATTGTGTGCTCTTCATATCTACAGTGGTGAAAAGAAACGTGTGGAAATGATTTGTGTGTGAAAGTTTAGAAATCCTTTACAAATCCAGAATTGCAAAATCTTCAGCACTGTCGACTCTCCGCCAGCACAAAGGCCGGCCTAATTAACCTTACTTAGCCCGTGTTGTCACGCACAACGCACACTTATGTACGTTCAACAGTCACGGACACACCTACACACAGATTCACAGACACACAAAAAAAACTGCACTGACACACAGACACACACACACACACACACACACACACACACACACACACACACACACACACACACACACACACACACACACAACCACACACACACACACACACACACACACACACACACACACACACACACACACACACACACACACACACACACACACACACACACACACACACATTTACACACACAAATGTGCATGTGTGACCATTAAACAGACAGCCTTTTTGTCGCAACTTTTGAGGTCCTTTGAATAGAGAGTAGGACTGATCAGGGTTATATTGGACTGGTCAGTGTTCTTATTGGTGATATGGGACTGGTCAGTGGTCTGCAGGCCCCAGTCTCCTCTTCCATGTGGTTCTTAGTTAGGTGAAATAAGGTAAAAAAAAAGAAAAAGATAATCAATAGGCTTGTCAGCATAACTCAAATTGCTCACATTTTCAACATTCCTTCAAGGAAATGAATTATAACAGTCAGTTAGGGGCACAAGAAGTTGTTTTCGTTTGAAATTCATTTTCTATTTCAAAACAAATTATGTAAATTAAATTATTAAAACTAAGTAGGTTTTAGTCATTGCATGCACACCACATTGGAACAAGTCATTGTATTCAGATTCATTAAGGTTTACATATAATTACAACAAATGTTAAGTGTTTCCAGCAGTTGAGGGTAGCTTCGGATATTAGGCAGAATTTTTGTTTCCTATGAAGTTGGCTGCAATTACATGCTCTGTTCTAAAAACTCTGTTCTGCCATTTCAAGCAAAATATGTCGTGCCTGCTATGCTTTATATCCGAAAGGGTCTGAAAGAAATTATCCCAATTACCAATATTGAGTCTGCACAGCCTCAAATAGTCAGAATGCACCTCAAAAGAGTTCTCCCTCCTCAATCTGTACCTTATTTTATTATAAACAAGCACACTTAATTTAGCAATTTAATTAAACTTCATTTTCATACCAAACACCTAAAATCACTTTGATGTTATTACTATAGAAATACATTTTTATTTAAACGTACTCTGTACAATTTCTCTTCTTTAGCTTTAAACCGTAAGAACAACACTAACTTTGTTCTTTGCTCACACCTCATGTTCCAGAAACAAGCTTGTGTTTCCTCCAGTCTTGATATGAGTCCAGAGCACCCAAACCCTTTCTGCCCAATTTCAGCTCTCATCACTTCATACAGAACATACTCCATATGGGGTTGATTCAGTCAAACAGCTCTCAGCATTCATCTTTCAATTCTTCCACTTGCTATAAAACTGGATAGCAAACATTTATGTTTGATATTCAATTAATTTATTCGTGTCCTTCATCAAATGCAATATAATGCAGTTGTATGATATTTTGTTAATGTATTACACAAATTTAATTTAGTATCACAGAAAATATATCATAGAATTATATTGTCCAGTAGGTGGAGATTTGCTTTGGCTTCATGGCCAGTAGTAAACAGACATGGAATTCAACAGTTTATGGACTTTAGTCTGAAGGCATTTTGACTCAACAGCGCCGCCCTGAGAGCATTGAGGGAACTGGGACACACAGACCTGTGTCTGGTGGGTCAGGTCCTCACTGGTCTTATTACACTGGCCAAAAGCATGTGTATCAGTCCGTGTGATCCAAGATCATCAAATAATTACAGTACTAGGATGATAATCAAAGTAAAAAGTTTATGTTCTCTGCCTTTATAAAAACCTCTGGATCCCTTACCTTTTTAATCCTGTGAGTTTTACTATTCAGAAGTTGAACCAAATGATGCATTATTATTTATTAGTGTTATGGGCCTCTATAGGCTCTATGCACAACTCCACTACTTCCTGGACTTAGTGCTGCTCCTTTATTTCCTGTCTTACATTATTGGATAAACTGATTAATCCAGGTGTGGCTGACCATTGGGACTACTCAGACACACCTGGATTAATCAGTTTGTCCAATAATGTAAGACAGGAAATGAAGGAGCTGCACTAAATCCAGGAAGTAGTGGAGTTGTGCATAGAGCCTATTGGATCTAAGAGCGCCACAAAGCTGTTGGTCCTCCAGCCCCATAGGGGGCGCTAAAACACATTCATGAGTTAATCACCCTTCTAAAAACACACGTGAAGAATATATATTCATGCCACAGGATTTATAGACCACGCTTTGATATTTTCTCAACAACGTGAGTAAACCCACAAATCATGTTCACCAAAGTTAAATTAGCATCATGAAACTGTAACCTGTGCCACGTCATGGCATGAAACTAAATTATCCATGTTCCAGGACAGGACGTCTACCCACATGGGTCCCATGAGGCTGCTTCACTATACTGCAACCTCTATCATATTGATGCAAGTCAGTCTGATCGGAGTGCGATGTTGAAAGCATATAAGCCAGAGTAAAGTCTTGAGTCTAGAGTTGTAAGCTGTTACAACTATATTAGTTTAACTATCCGTGTGGTCTGATAAAACCAAGTGCAATATGTGCTGAGATGTGTTTACTGAAGAAACAGTGAGGAGCAGTCCTTCCAAGTTTAATTTGGTGGTGGCAGCATTAGGCTGTGGGGATCCTCTGCAAACCGTCTGTGGACCGTCTGTTGAAACTGAGACAGCTCCTCTTTTGGCGTCTGTTGTTCTCACCCTATTAGGTTGTATCATACTTCTCTTTTATTGCTGGCCAATGAAAAGCCTTGAGGTTGTTCACTACAGAGGCTTTCTGTTTCAGGTCAAATCAAATTATGCCAAAGAAAAAGAAAACCGGTGTCTCCGTTGGCCATATTGAGGGACCGGCTCCTAAAACAGCCAAGTCCCATCACACCGGGCCGGCCTGTCTCAGCTCAGATGACCCCGCTGGCCTCTTCCAGAGCCTCATCCACCCCATGGGCCAGGAGGAGTTCTTCAGGGACGTCTGGGAGAAGAGGCCCCTTCACCTACAGAGGTCTGATCCTGCCAATTCTTCCTACTACCAGTCCCTGTTCCAGCTTTCAGACATGAAGGCTTTGTGTGCTCAGGGTCTGGAATACGGCACGGACCTCAACGTCTGCCGCTGTGTTGAAGGCAAAAAGAAAGTCCTGAACAAGGTGGGCCGCGTGAACCACAACGTCCTCAGCAAAGACTTCCATCAGAAGAAAGCCACCATCCAGTTTCACCAGCCACAGAGATTCAAGGTGAGGAGGGAGTGTTAAAAATGTTAAGCTCTATTGTATTTGCACATCCAGACTTAAATTCTTAGCTAAAAGATTAAGAAATCCAAGCCATAGTGAAATCTTAAACTTTGTTGGTTTCCTGTCAGGATGAGCTGTGGAGAATTCAGGAAAAGTTGGAGTGTTTCTTTGGTACTCTGGTCGGCTCTAACGTCTACATGACGCCCCCGGAGTCCCAGGGCCTCCCGCCGCACTACGACGATGTTGAGGTACGAATCAACAAACACCAGAACCCATCCTGACAATGTGTTGGTCAAGCCAGTAGCCTCGCCTGTTTGTTGTTAATGTGATGGTATAGGATAGACGACGACACGCATTACTGAAAAATCCTGAGTGGTAAAGAGAAAGAGGAGAATAGGGCAATATTTAGGAAACAAACAACCCGTAAAACATCCACTGCGTCGGCTCTCTGCCTTGCAATATTCCTCATCATGGATAGCTACGGCAACTTTAACAAATCCCACTCATAATCAACAGTAAATGGTTCTTCAGAGTGAGTGTGTCTCTCTTTATCTTTGGTCAGGTATTCATTCTACAGCTGGAAGGGGAGAAGCGCTGGCGTCTTTACAGCCCCACGATGCCGCTGGCCCGGGAGTACGGCCTTGAGCCCGAGCACCGCATCGGGACTCCCACACATGACATCATACTCAAGGTTACCATCACTCACTCCCTCATGACATCATCCTCATGACATCATACTAAAGGTGCTTCTACTAGCACCATTGCCTCATGACATCATACTCATGACATACTCAATGTGTTTCTACCAGCACCCACATTCCGCTTTGACACTGCAGAGGGTGTTCAGTTCTTCATAGATTAATCAAGGTGTTGTTGATATGTGTCAAGTTATGTTTATTATTAATGTGCAAAATTCTAAAATAAAACCGAACCTCAACTCCTGGGTTCTAGGGGGCCTCGACAACTTCTGAGTGTAGCCCCACAAGGGTTAATAACAGAGGACCTTATTGTGCACCAGATCTTATTGGATGCAGAGAACATGTTTTAGAGTTCAGAAAACTGATGTATGGGTTTGTTCCACACAGGCGGGTGACCTCCTCTACTTCCCCAGAGGAACCATCCATCAAGCAGAAACCCCAGCAGGAGTAGACCACTCCACCCACCTGACCCTCAGCACCTACCAGAACATGTACGTTGTCATGGTTATTATTAATACAATGGGGTTTCTGTGACCTCTTCTATGTACTGTGATTACCGATGGTATCCATTGTGTTCGTGTCACCAAAGGGACCTTTTTACATACAGACCGACCAACTGTGTAGAGCGGATACAAAGATAGTTTCTAAAGATTGTGTATTTTATTTAGCTTAGACTTTAACAGGAGGCAATGACCAATTGTGAGCTGACTTCACAACATTCTTTTCTCATCTTTCTCTCCACTCAGGTCATGGGGTAACCTGCTGTTGGATGTGTTTCCCAGCATGCTGTTTGACACGATGCAGAGTGATATAAGCCTGCGACAGGGCATGCCCAGAAGGCATTTATTGGTAAGAATTCTTCACCAAGAAAAAACCCAGACTTGACTTCTGAAATGGGACTTATTCTTTGCTGTCATGAACTTAAGGTATAGGTATATGTCAATTGGTTTCTCCCTAAACACTTTTTACACAATTTTTATCTTCTGAAACCTTGGCCAATCGTTCCCTCCTTTAAAAGCACATCCTAACACAGCAGTGTAAGTCAGGATCGGCTTTTTAAGGATTTATTGGCACTTAGTGGAACTGATTGGGAAAAATGTTATATAATATTCATAATTAGGTGCTAATTAGTTAATTTATGTTGCACCGCTGTTTCTACAGCAGCCCAGAAGGAGAAATGTCTTTAGAGGATGCCTTTTTAAATGTGTAATCGAGGCGCTTTCTTCTAAGCACAAATACACAAATGTAAAATACATTTATAAATCTATCAAGGAATCTCCTCACCCTGGCACCTGGCCACTCTGTGCTGTTTTAGACAGTTGGTTGCCATGTGCAACCTCATCGCTAGATGCTACGAGACAATATCATTAGACAAACATACGATTTTCTCCCAACCATATATAATAGATCAGCTAACTTCAACCTATAATGTATTTAGTTTTCTCTTCCTAACATAAAAAGACACTAACGTCCCCAGCTATATTTTTTCATGTTTTTCCCTCACCTGATGTAAGAATAACAGGATATCACTGCTTTGAAAATGTATTTAAATTCAATGATCTAAAAAAACGTTCTGATAAAACACATCAATTTAACTTTTAACCATCACAGACTCATTCCCTCTGTGTGGCACTATTTTGGTGTTGTCCCTTGGCCTGATCAGGGCAGCGGGGGTGACCTGGACACCGGCAAGCGGATGGCAGACATCCTGAGGGGACTGGGGGACCGTCTGCAGAGTGGAGCCGTTGCACCGAACTCCACTGAAATGAGGAGGGACTTTGTCACTAACAGACTGCCCCCATACACCCAGAACGAGGAGGACATAGCACCCTGTAAGGCTCTGTGTTGTTTTTGAGAGTTATTTAGAACAATCACATACAGTGATTTGTTGAAATAACCTTATATATATACTGTATATACTGTATATATATGTGTGTATATATCGCAGTGTTGGGAAGGTTACTTTTAAAATGTATCCAGTTACAGAACACATGCCCAAAAATGTAAAATGTAACGTATTCCGTTTCATCACTCAATCTTAGTATTGTATTCTGAATACTTGGATTACCGGTACTTCCACATTGAATTGCATTTTGTAAGTGTAGGAATGTGGCATCAAATCCTGCTTACTAAACAGGCCTATTCTGGTGTGTTCTTCTTCTGTGTTAGGCCCAAGTCTCCCTGAAAGTTAACTATTTTATATAATTTGCTGTAGTGGAACAAAGACTATAAAGGCAAAAGATATTCGCCATTGCATCTAAAAAAAATTCACTGAGGTAAGTGCATAGGTGTTGCCTAAAATCGCAGAGAGAGAGAGAGAAATGATCGTATTTTTATGTGTTTTCCAGCATACGTTTTAGTTTTGCTGCTAGTCTTGGAGTTACCGCTAATCAAACAATAATTCCCATAATGCGCCCGGCTGAGCGGGTGCTTGTTACGTCCAAAGAGCATATGCTTTGTAGAACTGGATCGGACAGAGGTGCGTTCGCTTTCACATCTCAAGCGAATCGTACCAGGGTTTGTTTTGGAAGCGAACCGAGACCAGCTGTTCAGGGAGGTACCGAACCAAGGGGACCAAACTCGTTTAGTGCACGAATAAACTGCTGAAACAGAAGTATCGTCATGTTAATCCATTGATTTCAACAATGCAACTGTATTCTAAATACCAACTATTTAAATTGTAACTGTAACGGAATACAGTTAGCTATAATTTGTATTCTGAATACGTAACACCGGTACATGTATTCCGTTACTCCCCAACACTTTATTTGGAACTAAATGGATGTCGGTGTATATGTTATTGCATAAAGTATTTGTATTGGTGTGAAATGTCCATGGCTTTTCTTTTTTTTTTTACGGCTGTGCATTTGGTTTATTAACGTATGCTTCCCCCTCTAGCGGGGAACATTCCAGAACTGAAGGATTCGGTATGTCTGAGATTTAGAGACCACATCGTCATTACAGTGGAGCCCAACCAGGAAAGAACAGTAAGTTAAATACACAACAGTCGTGAATTTATTTGACTTTCAAAGAAATAGCAGGAAATAGAGTTGTAAATCCATAATTATTCAATTATTTATGTCTTGTGTTTAACAAATTCAACCAGTAATAAATGTACTTTTATTGTAAAAAAATATGCACTATTGTGGTTATTACTTTTGATTTAATCCTGCACTATGAATCTTTTCCGATCTGCATTACAAAGAGCAGCTTAATTTATAGCTAAATCATTTTCAGGTTGGTTGAGGAGCAAAAAAGGGGACTAGAATTGAACTATTTACTGTAGGCTATAGAGAAACTTTTCCTGGATGGATTGACTCGTTGATGGTCATGTTTTATTGATGAGGAACACTCTGGTTAAGACCAACAACTAACGGTTCAACTAAATTGAAAGGCACAATATGAATGTTGACCTTTTCTTATGAATGCTATTGTATTCTTTCTCTGCCCTGTCGGTGTATTAGGACGAGGCAACAGAATTGATAGTCTTTGTTTTGCACTCCTTGCGAAACCAAAGAGAGGTCCACATGATCGGTAGATCTGACCCAGAGGAGGAGGATGAAGTCTCTCAGGTAATTTTTTTTAGTTTCAGTTTTTTACTTTTAAAAAATAGAGATCTTCGCCTCAGGACACATGCTGCATGTTTCCAGATTGTACGCTATGGCATACAATCACGTAAACTGAGGTCCTCCGCTGTCACCAAAAATCCAATCAATACGAGAGCAGAGGTGCTAACCAGGGATGTCAACGGTTAACCGTTAAATCGGCTAACCGCCGACAATACTTCTGCATGTCAGCCTAGCTTTACATATCCTCGTTACATATCCTTGTTACCTCGTTACATATCTTCACATATCCTCGTAACCTTGTTACACATCCTTGCTACATATCCTCTTTACACATCCTTGTCACACATCCTTGCTACATATCCTTGTCACATATCCTTGTTACATATCCACGTAACATATCCATGTTACATATCTTCGTTACATATCCACAATACATATCCTTGTTGCATATCCGCGTTACATATCCTTGTAACATATCGTTAAATATCCTCTTTACAAATCCTCTTAACATATCCTTGTTACACATCCTCGTTACATATTATCATTACTTATACTTGTTGAATATCCTTGTTATACATCCTCAATACATATCCCTGTGTCATATCCTCATTACATGTTACATATCCTTGTTACATATCCTTTTTACATATCCTTGTTACATGTCCTTGTTACATGTCCTTGGTACATATCCTTGTTACATATCTTTGTTACATATCCTTGTTATATTCTCGTTACATATTGTTATATACTCTCGTTGCATATCCTTGTTACATATCCTTGTTACATATCCTTGTTACATATCCTCGTTACTGCGTTAAATATCCTTGTTACATATTATATATCCTTGTTACATATCCTTGTTACATATCCACGTTACATACCCACGTTACATATCCTTGTTACATGTCATTAAATATCATTGTTAGCAGCATTGTTACATATCATTACATATCCTCGTTACATATGCTCGTTAAACAATTGTTACAAATCGTCCTTACATATCCCCGTTGCATATCCTCGTTACATATCCTTCGTACCATGTTATATTTCCTTGTTACATATAGGTTAGTATTAGCACTATGCTGTACCACATTAAGACGAAGCACCTCACCAAAAGGAAAGCGCCACTTTCTTGTATTTCTATTTTTTTTTCTGAAAAATGTACAGGTTAGTTACCAGTTAATGGGTTAGTGTATATTGTAAAAGTCAGGTCTAAAAACATGAAGCGCGACTAGGTGGCGACGTGGCGTCTACCTTTTTTCTTCTTTTTTTTTGCAAGTAAACGTTTAACCTGAAGTTGTGCGCATGCTCCTCCGCTCTACTGTGAGTAACTGCAGTGAAGTCTCCCTTTTATATGTTTTAGTTTGTAAAGAGTTGTTGTAGGCAGGGATCTCGGAACTATGTGCTTGAACGCATGTATGCTTGAGTAGTGCCATTGAGACCTGTTTTAATATGGTCAAAGAATGTACTAAAAGTACCGTGAGGATAATCCCAATTTCTGTGTACCGTCACTTCATGCTAATCTGAGCTATTGCTAAACGACCATAACCTTGACCTGCACCATCCCACGTTACAATTTCATAGCAAAACGAACGGAAACTGGCATCCATAGTGTTAATCCAGGTGTCTTGGCCTCATTCCAAGCCTGGCTCTGGTATCCATATGTCCGCCTAATCATCGGCTGGTATGAAATGTTTGTTGTTAGATTAGAATGCATAGCAGTGTAGCACAGCATGTGAACACATGTTTGTTGTCGCTGCGGGCATGGATAATGTAATGATCAATTTTCACCGTTTTCTATTAATCTGCATATTGTCAACAAAATACAAACTTCAAAGTAAAAGCACCAAATTTATTTATTTATTCGAAAAACAAACCATTTAATTGACAGGTGACAATTTGATGCTTAACCTAAAAAAATTTAACTGCAATTTTATGTCAGGATTTAAAGCATGATCAATAAGTAATGTAACCATGTAAATGAGTTGCCTCTAGAATTTGGTCTTCCTTTAAAGGCACTACGTGTAGGATTTGTACATGCAAAAATCACTTTAAATTGCTAATATATGAAATGGTTGTATTTTAGTAACAAATTAGAATGCGTAAGCTTAAGCAGACTGCAGTTCAGTTGCCCACCAGACGGGCAAATAAAGGAGATTCTGATTCCGACAAAATTATACCTTCAATCCTCTTTCTCTGTCCTTTCATTGTTTTGATGCCCTCACAAAAAAAAGAAATAATGAGTAAATTTGTCCAAACTTTGGACCGGTGCAGTATCTATGGTAGGTGTGGTAATTTATGTCGGACTCAATGATTGTGCACCAATCCTTCCGTGCTCTGTGATTCTCCAACAGGGTCTGCGTTTCCCTGTGTCCCACCTCAAGGCCCTCAGGCAGCTCCAGGAGGTAGAGGAGCTAACCGTAGCTGAACTGGAGCTTCCATCAGATGAGGCCAAAGTCAATATGGCTCTGGCCCTCTGGACAGAGAGTTTGCTGGAAGTGTGCAAGACCACCATTTGAAATATAAACAAATGGAATAAACTCATTGTCTATTATAAAGAATACAGAGACACAGACCATTTCGTCTTTTCTTTTTTTTGTGTTTTTTTTTTTGTGGGTTAGGTCAGTCCCTGATTCTGGTGGCCTGTGCCCGGCTGGAGCTTTCCTTGGAAATCTCTGTTTAAAATTGGAATTGACTAAATATATGAATGGATTTTAAAATGGCAAAGGTTCTAGCCTGCTCATGAATATTAATATGTAGACAGTTGTTAATTATTCTCATGGCTGTGACAAGTTCACTACATGGTAGTCTATCGACTTTATAGATAAACAGGCATTCACAATCATGAACAACAGGCAATCAATAGGACGATTCCTTATTCGGGTAGGCTCCTTCGACTGTTTTTTGTCTCGTTTTCTAAGCTTAATACACATTGCAAACCATTGTATGCGTACTGCTCACTATTCTACACGTACAAGATTTACCAAACAATTGACAATGTTATAAGTCTTGAAACTCAAGACTCATCATTTTCGATTTCCAATGGAGTCATCGTCGTGCTCAGACTAAAATGCCTCTGGAGCAATTGGATGGACCATCAAACTAATCAGAGCATTTCTGGAGCCATTGGATGGACCTACAACCAATCAGAGCAACAAGACAACACACATCCAGCCATCTTTGTTTATTAAAATGCCTATTTATTTGGTTAAATGGATGCCAAACTAAAAACTATTTCAATATTATGTGACTCATGGGTATGATTTTCGATTCCTGCCTTGCTTGTTCTAATAGATACCTCTCAATTAAACATACTTCACCTTTAAGTGCTTTTATTAAATTTTATGGTTGTTGGCTGCGTTTATTCTTTTATTCACCAGGGTAAAGCAAATGTATTAATCTGTATAGAACGCAACACGAATATCTGTAGGCTATTTAAGGTTCACCCATCCTTATCAATTATGAGGGATCTTTTACTTTATAAATGTTCAATATTTTTGCATTTATTAATGTAGCAAACATTATTTGACCTAAAAATCATTACGTTTAGTAAATTCATTTTTGTGTTTGTGCCGATCATTGACCATGGGCCTATTAAAGAAAGCACAGACCGCTAAAACGACTGCAATACCAGGATCGGCCACTGAGCACTGGTGGATTGCGGAAATATGCACTGCTCCTGGGGGCCTGCCCTAAGAAAGAAAGGGATGTGGAGCTCTGTCAGTGACCTGGTGCGTCTCTCTTTATGCTCCGTGCAACCGTACAGTTATGCAAACTGCTGCTATGTAAAACAATACTATGCATATAGATCTTTATATGTTAAATGAATGCCATTTTAATTGACTTAAAGACCAATCGTAGAGCGACGTATATGTCTCATGGGTGGCTGTAATGTATTCGACAATACGGAATAAATGTTGAGGAAACGGACAGCAGTCGGACGACATATACAAACACTCCCGATACCAACGCTAATCAACTAAACCCGAGGTAAGAATGAACACATAGTGGCGGATTGTAGTTTGTTTGGACATATATATGTACATATACTATGCATTTATTATACATATATAATGTAACCATTGTGCCATTGGGAGCAGATTAGGTCATCAGAATGACGACCGGAGTCTGGAAGCGTTTCCTTTCCAAACGACAGCTTCATTCGTCCAATATGACCAAATATTAATATCTATCAATCTACTAAACCTTTATGCTGGTCTGAACTGATTGTTATCACGGGTTTTAAACCGTCAACGTGTCAAAATAAACGATCTGATGCTTTCAACCCATTTGACTTCAGCATTACGAGGGGATCTGCACGTAGAACAACAAAACATAATTATAAAGACACATCCACCTTCTATAATTATATAGACACATCCACCTTCAGGTATAATTATAAAGACACCTTCAGCTATAATTATGAAGACACATCCACCTTCAGGCATAATTATAAAGACCCCTTCAGGTGCCATTCATTGACTTTACTTTGATAATTATAAAGACATCCACATTCAGGTGCAGATCAGTCACTTTACTAGTAAGATATTTCTAAACGACTTCCCCACTACTGGGGCTTTAACTCAATGGGAGGTGTGACTGTCTCCCAGTCCCTCGCGATCAATAAAGAGCCAGACAGGAGCAGGATGTAAATCCAAATGACATTCTTTCCAGTTTTGCTTGTAAGGAATGAATGACCAGTGGCAGACGACATGTTCATCCCGGCGACAGGGGAACCTGTTGTGATAAATCTCAATGTCTGCTAAAACATCAAGACGTTTAGAAACACATATCGACCCTGTAGTGAATGTTGAAACTTAATGTGGGGGATACGTAACCTAAAGCAAACTGAAAATCATGTCAATAAGACTTTGTGCTGCAGTATTTTTGATGACCAATAGGTCCCTCTCTTAATGGCTGCAATCTGCTTGTTACAACCATTATAATCATGCGTATGTGAAACATATCACATCTAGCAACCAGTCATGTTGCATGGTGTTCAATTAAAAACAAACACTACATTTACGGTACTTTTGTAAATGCTATTTGTGGCCGAATATCATATAATTATATTGATAAATGATTTTGATCACTGACCTCTGCAATTATTTTCTCTGCTCTTTAACAGACGCAATTCTTTCGTGGATGTTTGCCCAAATTCTAAACATGACGTCACATGGATTTAAGAGCAGTAAACAGGACTTCGCATTTGGACCGTGGAAAGTGACTGCAACCAAAACACACATCATGAAGTCAAAGGATATTGAGCAGTGAGTTTAATTTACACTTGCAGAAATTCAAGTGACTGCAAAAGGAAATGTAAACATTTCTCCTGAGCGTGTTATTTAGACGTATGAAATAAGCACAATAACACAAGAACCGGTTCCATCAAAGCCTGCAGTATAATTTGTTTTACATCCTATATTCCCTCTTTTTTTATTGATATAATTATGATTAATCTTGTATTACAATTGAATACATGACAGCTTCAAACTTACCAAATTCATTGCATATCTTAAATTATCTCAATGGTATCAGAATAAATGCATTGAATAGGAAGTAACACCATTCTTTTCCTGAGGGTATGGGAAGGTTGTTCAGAAAATCTGACTATCATTATTTCCAAAGATACTTTGTTGATGTGTCGAGGAAAGTCAATATGTTGTTATGTAAAACTATGATATATTCCTTTTCCAGTCATTTGATATTACTGTGACTATGATAATAGTTTTCTTTATAGAAGTACTTCCAGTATTGTTGTTTGTGTAAACTCTCTCATAACTTTGTGACTCCAGTCTGGCAGAGGATATGAACCTGCCTTCCCTTCCAGAGATGCTGTTTGGGGACAACGTCCTGCGGATTCAGCACGCCGACGGCTACGGCATTGAGTTTAACGCCATTGACGCTCTGAAGAGAGTCAATAACATGGAAGACTCTGTCAAAGTCGCCTGCGCACAGGAGTGGCAGGAGAGTAGGCAAGGAGACTTATTATTGCTTAATACACGCTTTATATAGTTACTATATGTTATGTATTGTTACTAGAATGAGGAAGTTCTTAAAGACTTGATGAGAATGGTTTTGATTAAGAAAGGAATACATTTAATCACAAAGATGTCAGGGTTATTGTCTGGTTGTACATTATATTGTTGTGTTGGGCTCCTAGGGCAGATTCAGAACACTCCAAAGAGGTGGTGAAGCCCTACGACTGGACATACACTACAGACTACCGGGGTACCTTACTAGGGGACACGCAGATCACAGTGAGTCACTTATAAAGTTATAAAGATTGACTTTAAATGACCAGTCTCCATGTTTCCTGCACCCTTTTTGTGAAAAAGCACCAAACAGGCACCGGTAACAAATCAAGGAGATGTGATCTCCTCTATAGCCTTGCCTTTGTTCAGTGGTTGCTCTATTGGACTGTGAAGATACAGCAGAACATACAGTAGTTTAATATGTGCTCCGCTGAAGGTAAGCGAGACGTCAGACCGGATCGACCTGGAGAAGCTGAAGGCCCGTGAGCAGATCATGTTCTTCGATGAAGTGCTGCTGTTTGAGGACGAGCTGCATGACCACGGGGTCTCCATGATCAGCGTCAAAATAGTGAGTGGCTACCTGATCCTCGCTCCTTCAGTTTCACCCTCTCTTTCCTAAATAATAATTCATAAATAAATGGATGGACGCCTAATTCTTCTTGCATATCCAAGAAGAGAAAGTCTCCTACACACACCGACCGACCGACCTACCTACCTACCATCCTCCCTCGCTGTGCCTGACTTTTTTCTTGGTTCTACTGTCAGAGGGTCATGCCCACCAGTTTCTTCGTGCTGCTGCGGTTCTTCCTTCGAGTGGACGGAGTTATCATCCGGATAAACGACACGCGGCTCTACCATGAGGCAAGTAGCACCGCAGGACCCCGGAACACACACATCTCTTCATGTGGCTGCGCTACGAAACAGAAGGATCTCTACACGTTCCTACATTATAGGACAGAAAGATCTCTATATAGTTCTACAGTACTGATGAGAAAGATCTCATCATGGATCTGCAGCACTAAACACAAATACCTCTTCACGATTCTACAGTACTGAACAGAAAGATCTCATCATGGATCTGCAGCACTAAACACAAATACCTCTTCACGTTTCTATAGTACTGAACAGAAAGATCTCTTCATGGTTCTGCAGCAGTAAACAGAAAGATAATGAATGCTAATCTTATGTTTTCAGGCGGGATGTGAATACATGCTCCGGGAGTTCAGCACAAAAGAAAGCAAAATTGCAGACCTTAAGGTGGGTAATGATGATAAGTACCAAACACTGGATGTTCTCACCATGTTGTCATGGAAGTGGACCATTCAGTCTGAAACTCCAGAGTTCTGATTGGAGCAGAGCAGTGTCAATCAGCCCTCGATCCCTAAACTAATAAGGCCTTTTACATTAGCGGTGTGAAATATGGATTTGAAAATGTGTTATGATAAGGTAATTGTAACAATTAACGTCTTCAATGTGTGTCTTCAAATAACACACACTCACACTCAGAAGATGCTTTGCTAAAAGTTATTGTTGAAAAGCACATATTTAGAGACATATTGGAAATGCCGAAATGTATGATGAGTGAGAAATTAGTTGGATGAGTGAGTATACATGCTTTCAATGATTATAAACTTCTCCTTTTAGGACGTTCCTGCTTGTAAATACACGGATCCCAATGAAATCGCTCAGTACTTGACTTTAAAGCTGACCAAGTATGAAAAGCTGGAGCTCCCTTTGAATGAATCCCAGACAACAATTGCTGAATGAAATGTGTGTGTGTGTGTTTACGCGCACGTCTGTGCACGTAGTGGGTTTTTGTATATAAAACGGTGGTTAATGTCTAGAAGGATTTGCAACAGTTTTCATTTCAAGTGGAACTTCAAGTGATCGTAAATACAAGCACGGAACCTGCAAATAATTCACCAGATAAGGGTTTTTCATTATTTTATGCTTTCTTACAAACGTTTTAACAGATAATAAAAGGCATTCTATTTTCCAAAAGCATTTGATGCTTCAAATCATTAGTTTGCATATGTTGAATATAACATGCATAAAATACAATCCCCTGCATGCTTTCCCAACATTTGTAGTTGATCTTGACTTCTGATGTTCACGGAGCTTTTGATAAAAGTGACTGCCAGATTTATTCCATAGGACCGCTGAATGAAATGCCACCCCCAACATTTTGAACTAGCACAAAAAGAACATTCATTTTACTTTGCTATTAAATGTACTTTAAACTGATGAAATGTGTAGAAGTAAGGAATGTTTGTTGATGATAATAAAATGTATTGACAATTTATTTGTAGTTCCAGTGTGGTCCTTTCACAAAACAAGTCCTTTAATCAGGGGTCAGAGCAGCAAAGCTGCTTGGTCCCCTATTGTTTCTGTACCGTTCATTTTTCCCTCAAATTCTGTAAAAGTCATGCTGCAGTAAGTCGAAAACTCTTGAAATGTTCAGGTATGGTTACCAATAACCCCCACCACCCATAAACCCAAATTGTTTTCTCTTCACCAGATTGACCTGGACTTGAAATTCTTTCATCATATTAATCTCTAGAATCAGATTCATCATTATGGCCCTGCTCTTATGCCCTAAAAATGTTTACTTTTCCCACCACTTCATAGAACAGTCAAACGTCCAGTCTCAGCCCATTTTTCCTATGTGACCATTTCTTTTATAACTACCATACGACTATCATTAGTGGATAGTTAGGTTGAGAGTTCGAATCCCGATTAGAGAATTATGAACAAGCTGAACATGGTATCCGGCCATTGCTCTGCAGCCCACTTAACTGAAAGCCGAGGCACAGTATGGCATAAAGGGGAACATCTGTCCTTTATATTTATATATCTTCCATTAGTGTGTTCTTGACTTTTCATTTTGCTCGAACCCCGTTAGTTACTGCTTGCTGTTATGTTTCCACTTTGTAATTGTTTGAATACTCTGGGCCTGCATATACTTTATTCAATGCAATATGTATTAGAATAAATATCATAGGGGCCATAGGGGTTAATTAACTGATGGGTAGCAGGTTTTTCATGTTTATCATATTGTCATTCACATGAACACAAATAACCATGGTAACACAGACATAACTGTTTATAAAGCTGTGTCTTAGATCCATCAGTCTCTGGCCCACTCTGCTACACTACGACATATTTACGAGTTGAAGCCATGCAGATACATCAGACTCTGTATAATAGTAGGCCTACAGGTAGCGTACTAGTAACAATACTGAAAGCATGTCTGTGATTATGCCATATATTTAGTGTGCAGTCGGTTGCTTATCTTTGTTCCTTCTATTCTACAAAAATGTGCACCGAATAAATATCTGAACGTTTCATAGCTCTTGTGTTTTGTGTGTTCATCATTATGTTTTTAAAGGTGACATATTATACTACCAGAGGGGTGTTCCACGAACGGAGGTTTAACAAACACTGAGTTAACGCTGAACTCTAGGTTGATTGATCCTGTGTGGACTAAAGGCCGATTCATACCTCCGGATCCGGACGAAACGATCCGTATCCGTATTTACCGTAGGGTGTGAATGGGCCTTAACCCAGAGTTTTTGGTTCCACCGCAGCGGTTATGCATTAGTTCAATCAACTCGGGGTGGGTTAACACAGGGTTGTGCGCGTCCACGCCAAACCTAAAAAGACATGATGTATGGATCGAAATGGTGAAACGGGCCGCTTATTTCAATGAAATGGAACTCCAGGTTCTCCTGGAGAGCCATAGCTCTCCAGGAGAACCTGGAGTTCCATTTCAGGAGGAGAAAGACAGGAGGAGAAAGACATTATCACAAGAAAAGGGAAAGCTAAAGCCTCTGCAACCCGGAGAACCAAAGCCTTGCAGCGGATCGCTGACCGCGTAAATGCGTTAGTTACACGTGAAAAGCATGATCCTTAATATTTGAGCCATGAATCTATATCCCAGTTAAGCATTCTTAACGTTCCTACCACATAACCTTTTTCTTCTAAAAAAAGATGTACTCCGATGGCTCCCAAGAGGTCAGCGGATCAAGTAAAAATGAAGTATAAAAAAATACAAACTGGTAAGCTTTTCCCATTGGTCTAAATTTAAATAAGCCATTTTTTTTTAGGACAATCGTGAAAAGGCCGACAGTTGGCAGACTGGATCTGGCCCTCAAATTGTCTTGACACCGGTGGAGGAGCTGTTAATTAACATAAATTCAGGGTGCCCTGGCATGGAGGGTGCCTGGAGGTACCTCCTCAGAGAGTCAGGGGCCATGTGAGGGTACACCGATGGTTGAATGTAGGTTTTTGTGTTTTCTTGTATTTTAGATTTCGTTTGCCTTCGAAGTAACACATGCAAACCGTGTGCATGCCACAGCGCATATGTTCCATATGGTTATTTTTTTGGTAACCGTGCGGAAAACCTAAAAGTGACAATTAATCAACTTCACAGATCAAGATGGATTAGTGCTTGTAATGAAGCCGCCGGCTAGGATCGAACATTCAGTGGATGTAAGTCCGTTAGTACTCAGACAATATTGCTCTTTGTATGATAGGAGGCCGATAAAAATCTTGGATGGGTCATCTGAAAGGACTGAGATGTGCTCAGCATCTCCAACATTATAGCCTAGATAAAACTACCATTTGCAAAAAACGGAGGGCTATGCAAATAGTCTGGAGTGAACTGAGGCCAGGTCCTCGATTGGTAGTGTTGGCTATGTAAGGGTGGACAAGGCTATTTAAATATATTAAAGATTTGCACGAGAATCTATATCTCTCCAGCAAAAAGTCGTCCGATATGCCAAGATGTCGAGCCGTGGTCTTATTATCGCTTTAGGAATGGAAAACCTAGGGTTACCGCAAAACCTGGGTTAACTTACCCGGTTATGTGATAAAACTGGCTTTGTGGAACACCCCACAGGTGTGAGTGTGATTAGCCGTTACATTTTTGAAAATCTGCCTCTTCTGACATCACAAGTGGGCATGTCCACCTAGATGTGTTCTGGGTAGACTGATCTATCCGTCATACATCAAGGTGGATACGCCTGCTAGGGATGTTAGAAGAGGCAGATTTTCAAAACGGCTTGTAACGGCCAATCACACTCACACCTGGTGTGTGATATGTCACCTTTAAGGTTTTTGCAAAGACAGCTTGTTTCCCATTTAATGCATTTAGTGTCAAAGTTATTTGAAGGAGAAACATTATCTTTGTTTTGAAGCAAACAAATAGAGGTAGCCCAGACCTGTTGTCACAACAATTGCAGGTGTGTTTGTGTTGTGGTGTCTGTGTAGTGGGTTAAGAAAGACACGTCCTCTGCAGAAAAACTATTATCTTTTAATTAACAGATCTGTGTTCAGCAAATATATATATATATATATATATATAGTAACAATTCATCAAATTGAAATGTTGAATGAGGATGACCATGAAATCAACATGTTTGACATTGGCATTGTATTGACTTTAATAACCCTACATTAGTGAAAAGATAGAATCACACTAGTTGTAGAAATAAATGATTGAAATTAAGGTATATGACATTAATCTTCTAACCGACCCTGTTCCATCTTAAAATACCAGAACATCTAGAACATTTTCAAAGGAGTGGATTGTTTTACAGTTCTATTATACACCTGTCCAACCAGTTACCACACAATACCGCTACCTGTCCCCTCATTGACCAACATACTCAAATTCAGGTCCTATATTCAAATTGCTATCATAAATCTTAAACTTATCGCAACCATTGACCTAGGCAGAGTATATAAAAAGCCATACTCTTAATCCATAGTGCCTGCACAGTGTGCCCTGACGAGATCAAAAAGAAATGCTAGCTCTGAAGCAGCCCAGTGAAAGCCTATACTGTGCAGTGTATTCTGGAGGCATCAGGGCTAACTGTGTGTTTTTGAGAGTTACCTGTTTTTATGATATCTGGCAACATTGACTTTGACTTTTCGGTGACAGACAATAGGTTGTCCATCACCTAAGCATGTAAAATGAAAAAATAAGAAAAAAGTTTAGCTGTTACCTGTTTAGCAGCTAAAGTGGACTGTGTATGAATTTGGTGGTTAATATATATAAGCACATTTTTCTTTAGTACAACACAATAGCCAGGAATTGGTTATATTAATAAGGGATTGATGAATCTCATTTATTTTTCAAATGCAAGAGTAATTCCTCTGAATATTTTATAACTAATAACAGAGAATCCTATCCTTTTCCCTGATCTATGTCCCTGGGGCATAAATCTCTAGGCTTGGGGCTTGACAATGATATGCTATTCAAACGTAAAACTAAGGTAAGATATGATGCTTATATTACACAATTTTTTGCCAGTAGGTTCAATTACTCCTTTTTATATTCTTCCTCCAGCTTGAGCTTCTCTGTGTTGTTGCTAAGAAACATGGAATCAGCGCTCGCCTGCACTTTATCAAAGAAGCTGAAGTCGGCTACATAGCGGCTGTTGTTGTTGCTGAAGAGCACCGGCTTGAACTCGTAGCCCCACAGGATCTCCTGGGGCACGTAGGACGTGCGGCTCTGGCAGGTGGCAGCCGTTGACTCCATGGTGGCGTTCAGGGTCACCAGCAGCTCAAAGTCTCGGGTGTGCAGGTTGTCGGCCGTCAGGCCCACAAGGGGGCTGCTCTCATCCAGCACGTGGTAGAAGGTCAGGGGCAGGATGAGGAAGGGGCACTCGCTGCTGGAGTCCATGTAGAAGTTGACGCTGCTCTGGTGCACCAGTGTCTTCTCGCCCTCCTGCGTCACCTTTGGGTGGAGGAGCTTGCCCGTGAGCTGGCACTGGACTAGCAAGCTCTTTCTCATGTTGGCCACGCGCACCATGATGCACAGCTTCCCCTCCCGCCGGCACACCACCGCCGAGCGGCTGAACTTGATGGTCTCGGCGCGCTTCTTGGGCCGAGCCAGCTTGGCCAGGAAAGCCCCGGTGATGAATATCTCTGCCAGTCCAGTGATCACCAGCTGAGCCACCAGGGTGAAGATGGCCAGAGGGCATTCCTCGTTAATGTAGCGGAAGCCATAGCCGATGGTGGTCTGCGACTCCAGGGAGAAGAGGAAGGCACCGGTCAGCGTCTTGGCGTTTTCCACGCAGGGCGTGTGGTTGGACGCCAGCACCTCCTCAAAGTCCCCGTTTCCCATGCTGATGAAGTAGAAGATAACCCCGAAAAAGAACCAGGTCATGACGAAGGTGGAGGCGAACAGAGTGAGTTTGTAGCGCCACTTCATGTCCACCACGGTAGTCCAGATGTCGTGGAGGTACAGCTTGACCATGCCTTCCACGTTGTCGATCCTCACATTGTTGTGGCCGTCCTTGGACACGATGCGCCGCTGGACCGGTTTGTTGGTGGTCATGTTGCACAGGATGATTGACAGCCGATGGACTATTTTTCTTGCAGATACTGACAGAAAATGACAACGAATAGGAAAAACCAACAAGCATCTCATCAGCGATTGTTAGGAACTGTCATTCAATCTGAAATTGATTTTATAGACATTTGTGTGCCTCAGTATTGATATTAAATAGAAGACATAAATTCGAAGTTACTACTAATCAAACTATATTAATCCTTTTTTACAAAACACCAGAAGCTTTGAAAGCATTCCACTGTCACATATATCCATATTTAAATGTTGATATTATATTGATTTAAATAAGGAATACAGTTATGTGAAACAAACAGGAATGCTTTAGGAGTAACACTTTCGTATTGATATATGTAATCATTTCATTAAAGTTATCAATTTCTCCCTACCCGATCAATTTGTGTTACTAACATATTTTCGCCTCACCTCCTGTCGTAAATAGCTGCAATATGAACAGTTTGGTGTCCCAGTGTCTCCTTTCTGCTATTGTCCTGGGCTGTTTGTGTTCTACTGGCACTGTGGTATTGAGGGCAGTGTGTGAGAGCAGGGGAAGGGTTTTGTTCAAGCCTGACCCCACCTACCTGCGAGAGGTCGGTATGTAGAGCTTATCATTTTGCTTTAACGGTTCCTGCACTGTCCACACCCCCTCTTCATGATCACCCTGTAATAGCTCACCAGAGAGCAGTATAAATCAATCACCCATAGTGAACACAGACTATTCATTCAGAGGTATTCTTCACTTTGACATGTTTTCTTTGTTGGGATAATTCTTCATAACAAAGAAAAAGAGTTCAGAAAAAAATGACATGCAAAAACAATATAATTGCTCTCCATTTGAAATGACCAGTTTAACTTCTATGACCTTGAAGTGTTCCTTAGTGTGTCGCTGCATATCCTTAAGTTTGTTATTAACCTCCCTGTGTTTACAGGAAATAGACTTTGTATGCGTGTGCCTGCGTGTGTGGTCATGTTGTGTGTGTGTGTGTGGTGTGTGTGTGTGTGTGTGTGTGTGTTTCTGTTTCTGATGCAGTCAGAGAAGATTCTACAAGTCATTCCCGTCAACACATGGATTTTAAATGTATCCATATTATAATTGTAATGTATCCATAGGCGTCTTATCTTGTATTAGACTTGGTTTGCACAGTTTTCTTATCTTTTTAATGTGGTTATTCAAACAGTCACAATCACGTTATACACGTTGGTTCTGGATAATTTGTACATAATGACAAAAATATTAATATAGTTTGAGCAGCCCTGGCTTTAAAAGCTTTATCAATCAAACACCAGAATATGATTGATTACGGATTGGGATTAAGAATATTTAAGAATATAGAAAGAATTAAACCTAAAACCCCCCCCACATAATATTAATTCTAGCATTGATTGTTAAAAAAAATAATAGAATCAGACACACAAACTAGAAAAAAAAAGATGTAGACCTGAGAATGGGGCTAGGACCCAAAAAAGGGGCTAGGACCAAGAGAAGGTCCACCGACTGAAGCATTATACCGTCCCACAGGGAGGGCTGGGGCGCCACCTGTTGATCTCTCTCTCTCTCTCTCTCTCTCTCTCTCTCTCTCTCTCTCTCTCTCTCTCTCTCTCTCTCTCTCTCTCTCTCTCTCTCTCTCTCTCTCTCTCTCTCTCTCTCTCTCTCTCTCTCTCTCTCTCTCTCTCTCTCTCTCTCTCTCTCTCTCTCTCTCTCTCTCTCTCTCTCTCTCTCTCTCTCTCTCTCTCTCTCTCTCTCTCTCTCGGCTGCCTCTTCTCGGGTGGAAGAGGAGGGGGAGTATCGTCCACCGAGTGACAGGAAATGAATCCTTCACTAAAACGATGGAGGAGAGGATGCATTAAAAATAGAACTGGTCCTGAGAGATCCGATAGCACCCCGTGCAGAGCAGAATCACGGTGATGACAACGACACATTAATCCATAAGGTGAGTCCCTTTAGTCTCCGTCTCTCTTAATATGTAGCCTATGTATTATTGTGCGTGTAGCCCGTTACAGTGTTGTAGTCTACCGTCCAACCCCCACATCTGCAGAAAACACGACTACTGAGAGACGAACGGCCCCTGCTCTCATTCAGTCCACGCCATATTTCAAAGTAGAAACCGGATTGCTTTATAAAAGGCTAATTACAAATATTTTGAAGATATCTCTTTTTTGCTTATAGACTAATTTATGAAATCCTCTCATACAAAAAAATGACTGTCGATCCTGTCGAACTGTTGATCCGAGCTCCGTGGTATAGGTCCTACTGATCATTCTATCAGTGGCGAAGCTAGACCTTTTTTGGGAGGGCTCAAGCCCACCCAAAACTTGCCTGAGCCCACCCTATCATTTCCTCCTCAAATCTAATATAGATGCTGTACACTAATGAACAGGCACAAATGGACTAGTGAAATCGAGTGCAACCTTCCTGCAGGAATCTCTAACCTCTGATTGGTGGGTGGACGTCTCCTGTTTGAGAAAACCAAAAAGGCAGCACGAGCACACTTAACATAGTTTCTGCTGTTTTGTCTGTCAAAAAGGCTTGTTAGTCTTTATCAGAAAATCCACGATTTCCAGCTGTGTTATAACATGACCAGCTCATAATAATAATAATAATTAATAATCATTTTAAAACCATGACATAATCTGTCAGAGGACTATTAAATGACAGTTGACCACAAGGCGATTCTATCCATGCCTCCTCTTGAATTGCTTCATGTTTTAGTCGGCAGGGGCTTGTAATGCTGCGTAGCATGATAAGCATGATAAGGTGCAAGGAGCAGAAAAAGTTGACATGGGTGCTAATTTTCAGTTGAAAAAAAACGCTGGCATTATTTTTTCAGCTGAGGGCATGTTCATTGCCATAACAACGTTCTCATACTATGAGACTCATGAAAACGCCCTCAGCTTATAAAACTTGTGCTGCAGACGGGACATAGTGTCTTATTTATTTATTTATTTATTTCAATCAGTTACTTATTTTATTTTAAATAAACATAATTTTACAAGAATTTTAATCGTACAAAGTCATGACAGAGGGACTTGGTGTCTTTATTCATGCTTAAAAGATGAACATAGGCCTATATTATTTTTTATGAAAGGGAATAAGATAATGAAGCTGACAAGTGACCATTGTTTACTGTTTAAAAATATCTTTCATTAAATGCAAATCCCAGTGAATCATATGCTTTTGTTTCTGTTTTGAGATTCACACAGTTGTTTAAATGTTACAAATTGAGTTAATAAACTGAACTTGGAAATTGTAAGTTGTTGCAGATGTTATCTCCGCCAATTTTATTAATCTAAATAAATAAATATTAGCAGGTTCTCAATAGTAGGCTATTTCAATTCAGGGGGGGCACGAAAAGGATGGGAATGACAGAAAATAATTGAGAGCCACTGGTCTAGAACATGTTGTACATGTTGATTAGCTCATGTTGTTATGGCAATTAAAACGCCCAGAGCTGATAAAATAATGCCAGCGGTTTTGTTTTAACGGAAAATAAGCACCCTTTTTTTATTGCATCAGAACAAGTTTTTTTTGCATCAGAAGTTTTATAAAAATGTATGGGTCCTTGAAAGTGAGACAACGTAGTTTATTGCTCCCGAAATAGTGGTATGTTTCTCATATTATTCATCTCGTAGGCCTACATGTTGTACCAATGTGTTTCAGTAACTGTGTAAATAAAAAAAGGGGGAAATATGGTCATTTTGGGTGAAACTTACACAAATAAAATTTAATATACCTCAAATTTGTTATTACAGTTCACATCCATTGATTATTCCTTCATCCACTTTTTTCCATTTATCCATTTAGTGATTCAGAACTTTATTATTTAGATGATACTGCCAGCTTTTGGCTTAGACATACAACAGCATAGTAACTAATAAAATAAAGGTTGTGGGATAAAAAAATCTTGGACAGGACTTTATATAGGCCTACTTCATATACCCCTGTGGCTTCCTGGGGTTGAGCCCCCCCAAAAGTCAGAACCTAGAATCGCCCCTGCTGTCCTTTAATAACTCGAAGTAATAGACATCTGTTGGGAGATGGATGAATTGATGAAGACTGTTTAACCAGTTGAACCAGTCTATTATTAATGGATGAGGAGGTCGTCCCCATGGCGACGGAGAGATCTCCCAGTTATAAGATGCGGCGCGTGGGCGCACTATGTCCGACACATCTCTTATGCAGCCTCCTGTCCACTCCATGAAACACTGGTGGGTACTTAAAGGCGCGATGCTCATATAGTGTGTCTGTGTGTGTAATTCACTTTATTCTGCAAGAGAAAAGTAGTAGTACACAACTGGATTCGGACCGGGAGAGTTTGGGTTATCAGCAATGGCGCTGGTGATCAAAAATGTTGGTGGGGTCTGAGGGTCAGGGCAGGGGTCCCCGGTCCACCACCCCATAAAAAAAATTGGCAGATTTGATTTCCTGTAATCTGGTGCATTTTGGGGTTGGCCACTACCTATTAGGCCTACCTACTGTCCATTCAGTTTATATGCTACAGGCTGAAAGACTTATCTATTTAACTTACTTGCTCCTTTTTATTATAACAGTGCTTGGGGAGTCCAATTCCTCCACTGAAATGGGTGGAAAGTGATTAGAACTCCGCTAGTTAGAGATCTATCTCTTCTCTACATGTAGTTGTGTTTCGCGAATGCTGCTGAGGGAGGTAGCCTATTGGATTGATTCACTGAATTGTCCAATCGTGTGATGATGACAAAAAAGAAAACGCAATCCCATTGGCCTGCGGCGCACACTGGTGCGACCCGGTAAGCTAGCTGCTGTTTCAGCTTAGATTTACCGTTGTTTAAGTTGCGCTGGTTTCCGTTTTTTTTTGTGTTTGTTTATACAGTGCCTAGACGGCTGTTCGCAGCCGTGAGCTTCGTGCGAGCCCACTAGGTGCGTTCGCGCGCTGGTGTAGGCCGCCGCGCGTTACTGTTGTTGCAGCCGAAGTTTTTCGTGAGTCTGCCGGTTATCTTCTGTGTTTTATTGCATTGTGCAGCCGGATATCGTGTTAGCCTGTCAGTTTTGCTGCAGGCCACCTAGCGCTGTAGTTTATTGTTTGTTTAGACTATTGCACGGTAAGTATTTTCAATGCTTAAATCTTTTTGTTGCTCTAGCCTGCTTGTGGCAGTGGAGAGGTTTACTGTTTGAGCATTACTGGGATTTATTTCTGAGTTCGCTGTTTATTGTATAACCTTTGGCTTTATACTTTCTGTTTCTGTGCGCTTTCTGTGCGCTGCCACCCCCGTCTGTAGCTGGTGGGGCTAGTGTGCGCCTGCTAAGTGCATTCGTGCGCTGGCGCGGGCCACCTCTGTGGTACTGTGACACCCTAGACGGCTGTTCGCAGTCGGTGGGGCTAGTGTGCGCCCGCCTAGGTGCATTTCGCTGCTCTGGTGCGGGCCACCCGTAATACCTTGGTGGACTAGTCGAGGAGGGCTCCAGGCATCAACGCCGCCTAGGCTTCTTGGGCCTGCGATGGCTTCCAACTACTGCAGGATCTGCAGCGCCTCCATGAGTGCCAGTGATGGGCACAGGGAGTGCCCCAGGTGTCTCGGGGCCGCGCACATCCTGGAGGACGTCAATTACCCCTGCAGCGCTGCCTGCGACCTCTCCAGGGGCGAAAGACAACACCGGGCCACCCTGATATGCGGCCACGTGCATGAGGGCCGAAGGGAGAGGCGACGTTCCCCTGTCCAGCCACTCCCCTTCAGTGGGGATGGCCGTAAGCAGAGTCGCAAGCGGGGCAGGCAGCGTGAGTTCCCCCACAGGCCGTCCAAGGGGGCTGCACCCAGTCCGGCTAAGCGTCCGGGTGAGCGTCCTGTCTGGGCGTCCAGCTGAGTGCGGCGGCAGCTGCAGTGACCAAGGGCGGTAGCGCGGAGTCGCTCCAGATCCTCTCGGGCTCTCCAGGCCTCTGGCACAGAAGGATGGACAGGCTGGTAAATCGCCAGGGCTCTGCTCCAGATACTCTGCCCCCTGGCCAAGAGGGCGCCCTCTCATCCAGGCCTGGGAGCCATGGTGAGGAGGAGGAACGGGGCGATGCGGACGTGCTATCCCTCTACGCTCCCCAAACAGATGCAGGCCACACAGGCGACGACCTCAGGGGAGATCTGCAGACAGGCTCTGAAGAGCCGGTCGGCGGCTCCATGGAGGGGGAAGAGGTCCCCGTCAGCTCCCTGATGTCATGGGTGCTGAGCGCTGCTAGCATTCTGGGCCTTGAGGCGACCCACACCTGCTCCGGCCCCCATGGGAGGTATTTGGGAGGGCATCCCTTGTGCTACCCCACCACCCCCCGTGCCGGTGCCGCCTGACTACACAGCAATGCTGAGGTCATCATGGAGTAAGTCGATGCAGCGCCCGCAGTTCAATGCAGGCTGCCGCTAGCTAGCAACAGCTACTTACCCCGTGGAGACTGGACTCGGGGACATGCCACCGGTCGAGCCATCAATGGCCGCACTGACATCTCTGGGCCTTACTGGTGTGTCACCCAACCCACGCTGCCCCCGCAAGGAGTGCGCAAGAATGGACCGCCTGGCAACTCGTGCTTTTAATGCAGCAGCACGAGCGGCCCGGATGGTTAACGCTCTGGCCATTACGCTGGCGTCACTCCTTAAGACGCTGAGTCGGGACGACCGGGACGCTAGGGCCCTGCTGGATGCAGCTCTGTCGTCCCACGCCGAGCTGACACGGGTTTGGGAGATGCCATGGGTTCCGCGGTGTTGTGCCGCAGGCAGGTCTGGCTAGCACATACCTCCCTGCCAGAGCCTATCAAGCAGGAGCTGCTGAATCTCCCAGTTGCCCCTGGGCATGTTTTCCACCCAGGATCCCAGGAGGTGCTCGACCGCGCTGAACGAGCCGCAGCGTCGAGGGAATTTGTCCAGCGTGTATGCCATAGGCCCGCCCTAACGGTCAGCGGGGCGTCTGTAGGGCAGAATATAAGGCCGCGGCTGGCGGCGGCCCGGCCTCCGCCGAGGGGGAACATCCCACAGGCCTCTGCTGACCGGCGATTTCGTCCACCCGACCAGAGATCAGCCCCATATTCCCGTTCCAGGGGTAGAGGGGGTCACCAGCGGGGCACAGGCAGGGGTGCGGGCCGCGGTAGTGGCCTCGCATAGCATTTCAGGGGCGCCCGTCGATTGCCCTTCCCAGTTGTCACGGATCACCTGGGAGGGGATTGTCTCAGACCCTTGGGTCGTGGGCCACGGTGGCTCGGGGCTACCGATTGCAATTTCGACGGCGGCCCCCTACGTTTTCAGGGGTCAAGGTAACGTCTGTACAGGACCCGGTTTTAATGTCCGTACTTGCCAAAGAGGTTCAAGAGTTACTTCTGAAAGGGGCCATCTCAGAAGTACCGCTCAGCACACAGCTCGCTGGGTTCTACAGCAAGTATTTTATTGTTCCCAAGAAAGACGGCGGTCTTCGGCCCGTTCTCGACCGGCAACAGGCAGGCAGAATTCCTCGGTGTCCTTCTCGACTCAGTCGGTATGACGGCGTCCCTCACTCCACGGAGAGTGGACAGCTTGCTCGGCATGCTGGATCATTTCCGCTTGGGCGTCTCGTGACGCGACAGGGTCCAGAGGCCTCTGGGTTTGATGTCTGCAGCAGCAGCGGTAGTTCTTCTTGGCCTGCTGAGGGCACGCCCCCTGCAGTGCTGGTTCAATGCCTTCGGTCTTCACCGAAGAACGACAGGCAGGTGAGGCTGCGTGTGTCCCGGGCTTGCATCCGCGCCCTGCGCCCGTGGAGGGACCGGGAGTTCTTGCTCCGAGGTGTCCCACTGGGGGACCTTCCCCACAGGAGACGGGTCATTTCGACGGACGCGTCCCCCTGACAGGTTCGGGAGCTGTCTGGGAAGGACGGACGGCGAGGGGCATGTGGCAACCCCCATGGACGTTGGAGCACATAAACGTCCTCGAGCTGAAGGCCATCCATCTTGCCTTGCAGAGATTCCTGCCGGTGTTACAACACCAACACGTTCTCGTGAGGACGGACAGGTACTGTGTGGCGGCGTACTACGTCAATCACCAGGGGGGAACAAGGTCCCAGCGGTGCCTCCAGGTGGCGGAGGCTTACACTGACTTGGGCATGGCCGCGCGGCTGTCTTCACTGCGGGCAGTGCACATCCCGAGCGTGGAGAACAGAGCGGCCGACATTCTCTCCAGAACGGGGCCACTCCCGGGAGAATGGAGATTAAACACAGAGGTTGTAAGCCAGATCTGGATGCGGTACGGGGTCGCACAAGTAGATCTCTTTGCATCGGCGGAGACGACGCACTGCCCGGAGTGGTACTCCCTCACAGGGCAGGGGGACAGTTTGGGCCTGGATGCTCTGTCACAAGAATGGCCGACAGGCTTGTCGTATGCTTTTCCTCCACTCCCGCTCATAGCGCAGGTCCTCCGGAGGATCCAGGAGGGCCCACCACCTCAGTCCTGCTGGTGGCTCCACGGTGGCCAGCGAGGCCTTTGGTTCCCGGACCTGCTCCAAACTGCTGCAGGGTCATCCATGGCAGTTGCCATGCAGAGCGGATCTTTTGTCACAGGCAGACGGGCGGATCTGGCATCCGAACCCAAGGGCCCTCTGCCTGTGGGTCTGGCCCCTGCAGGGCCCGTCGCCAAGCAGGTAGATGCGTCAGTTCAGGACACGCTGAATAACTCCAGGGCTCCATCCACTAGAGCGTGCTACGCACTCAGGGGGCGGATCTTTTCAGATTGGTGTGCTGGCAGGGGCCCTCGAGCCAGGGGCTTGCCCTCGTGCCCACAAGTTTTTGCATTTCTTGCAGTCCGAATTGGATCAAGGCAAGGCGGCCAGTACCGTCAAAGTCTATGCCTCAGTCATTTCAGCCTTTCACCAGGGCGTGGACAATGGCCCCCTTGGTAGGCATCCCTTGGTTTGCCAGTTCTTAAGGGGAGCCCGCCGGTTGCGTCCAGGTCACACCTTGCGGGCACCGGGCTGGGATCTGCCCACAGTTTTAACATCACTTACTGTAGGCTCATACGGGCCTACAGTAAGTGATGTTAAAACTGTGGGCAGATCCCAGCCCGGTGCCCGCAAGGTGTGACCTGGACGCAACCGGCGGGCTCCCCTTAGATGCAGATTTGCGTTCCTTGTCGCTTAAGACTGCCTTCCTCTTGGCGCTGTTCTGCGAAACGTGTCAGTGAGCTGTGTGCTCTCTCCGTTAGCGAAGACTGCCTTAGGTGGCAGGCAGGAGGTGCATGCGTTTCACTTCGGCCAAATCCAGCTTTCCTGCCAAAGGTTTTTAATCCGCAGTCCATTAACCAGGTTCTGGAGTTGACTCAATTTCAGCCTTCTTCCACCTTACAGGCGGAGCAAGACAAGTTGCTGACCCTGTGCCCAGTCAGGGCCTTGAGGGCCTTTCTGGCCCGTACACAGTCCTTGCGGAAAGCACACTCTCAGCTTTTCATCTGTTATGGGGCAGCAAGGCAGGGGCTTCCGCTCTCCAAGAAGAGACTATCGCATTGGATGGTGGAGGTTATTTCCCATGCTTACAGGGCGCAGGGAATACTGGCTCCTTCAGGTACGAGGGCTCACTCTACCAGGAGTATGGCTACGTCTTGGGCTGCCCTTAGGGGTGTAGCAGCAGACGACATCTGTGCAGCGGCATCATGGTCGACGCCATGCACATTTACCCGCTTTTTTACAGGGGTGGATGTAACTCCCCCACCCCCAGTCGGTGACGCCGCCCTCATGTCCGTGACCGAGCAAGGTTTTAATAATTGATTCTGGGTTCCTCGCGACCCTTTTGGTATGTGTCATCCCTTTTTTAGACCGTAGTGACGGTCAGAGTGAGGTCGAAACAGAATCGTAAGTTACGGAGGTAACTATGGATCTGTGAGACCGAGGATGGACCGTCACTATCCTTGTCGCTCTCTGACCATCCTGAGGCGTTCAGGGATAGGAGACTGACCCGGGAGCATTCTCTGCTATCTATTAACGCAAGTCGTTCTGCTTCCGGAGGTCATGGGCATGACGATTTCGACATATGGTCTCGGTGATAGGCAGAACGAAGGTGATCATTCCTTTTTTAGACTGTAGTGACGGTCATCCCTCGGTCTCACAGATCCATAGTTACCTCCGTAACTTACGTTTTCAAACCTCTTCGGATTTTTATATGCAATCCAGGGCATATAAAGACAGGACTCTACCGGAAGGGGCGTGACTTCTCCACTCTATTGACTTCAACGTGGCTAGCTAGCTAGCCTAGCCCAGCTAGCTAGCCTAGCCCAAATCATTGACATCCAGACGCATTTAAATGGCTGCTGTTGGCAGTGGCAAGTATGGTCTATCAAACAATTAAATGAGATTAAACGCTATCTATTTTTGTTGATTTATTTCGTATTTATAATAGTTGATTCATAGTTAGTAGATATATACAAGTAAATATTTCATGTAGGGCCGGCGCCCTAGTGCCCTCTATTGACCCACCGCCACTGGTTATCAGCCAGGTGTAGTGACTACATTATAGGTTCGTGTTCCCCTCTTACGGATCGAGTGGGAGGGAACCTGAGTCACGGGGCTAGGGGGACACATGAGAGTGTTGCACATGAGGGACGCTTTAGAGTGTGGCACTATAGAGTACGAACCATGCACTGACTGATCGTTCTGTTTCTGCTTTATTGGAATAAACAGTATAAGTTAAAGTTGCCTAACGTCCTCCTTTTCCTCTGCGCACTACTACACTGGTGACCCCGACGTTCAGTTTTTTGTTTATTATTGGTATTACGAAAACAAAGGAACACTCGCGATTCTCAACATGTGTCGCGCCGAGGAAGACGTTCACCGGCGGCAGACATCACTGTCCCCTGTCAGGATGGACCGCAGGCCGTGCGCACGCCCCCCACTCTTAAACTGCCGGAATTCTGGACTCAACGCCTGCTGCATGGTTTGCTATAGTTGAGGCAACATTTCAATAAAAGCGACGTTACCCGACGATGACGACCGGTACAACCATGCTGTGGCTATGTTGGGCAGCTCCACCGCAGCGCGTGTGGTGGGGTTTCTCTCCGCCCCCCCGACGACCAACAAATATGAGAGCCTCAAAGGCCCTGCTCCTGGAGACATTTGAGCTTCCACCGCAGGAGAGGGTGCGCCCGCTTATTTAGATGAAGTGTCGGACTGGGTATGAGAGGCCCCGGTCGGCACGTATGGAGAGGATGCTAAACCTGCTCGGTGCAGAAGACCCCTGATGATCCTCTTCACGGAGCTGTTTATGCGCTACGTGCTGCGCAGCTCAGGTCAGGGATGCGGCTGGCCTAACACCAACCATCAGGTGGACCACGCCGCCCCTGCGCCAGGGAGGCGGACGGTTCGTCTTGGCCCATGCCTACAACGGTCCACCGAACTGCTTGCTCCCGCGGCTGCCCTGCCACTGGACCGTCGCAGGAGGGGGTAAGCACGACGCCGGACCTATCTGGCGCAGC